>OMLF01027235.1:22681-65547 GCA_900302615.1 Holocentrus rufus
TTTTTTTTTTTTTTTTTTTTTTTGTTATGACTGTGCACCATCACATCTGCTCAGTATTTTGACTCATCCTCCCATATGGTATCAATAGCCAGGCCACTCTCCAGCCAGCACAGCCTCCAGCCAAAGATCCTGATCGACACGGTGCTGAGATACTATCCCCAAGTTCATAGTTGTATTATAATCCATATCATTAGATTAGATACCTTTTACCTGTTTCACAGAATTTCACGTTATATTAATATTTATTAAGCCATAAAGATTCAATCTCAGACGAGACATTATGAAGTCAAAAGTTTAGTCTCACTGTGGAAAGGCTGGATCCAAGCTAGATGCAGAATATCAGAATATTGCACACACACACACACACACACCCCACCCCACCATCTCTCTCTCTCTCTCTTTCTCTCTTTCTCTCTCTCTCACTCTCACACACACACGCACATGCACAGGCATAGGCACACACACTGTTCATGTGCAGTCTCCTGTATCAAGGCCCCAAATGATATTCCCTCTGTCTCAAAGTTTCTGGTCCTTGTTTGCACAGTGAACCCAGTGACTTCAGAGAGGTTGAACCATTATTATATTATCAGAAGAGTAATTAGGGCATTATTTGGGGCACATGCTGCTCTGAGGGCCTTGAGTCTGTTTTGGAAAAGCATTCTTTTTCAGACAGAGCATTTATTTACCTACAATATATTGTTCCAAGTTTCCCCATGCTTCCCCCTCTCCCGAGGCCTCTTGAAGGATGCCAGTACAGAGAAAGTGAGGTGCAACAGTGAGCAAGAGGGAAAGCAAGAAAGAGAAATGCAGACTGCAGACAGAGTGAGAGAACCAGCAAGTGTGTTTCTGGAGCTTTTTAAGGTTTCATATATCTGATCGAGGCAGGGGAGTCGGAAAGTCAAGTGCACTACAAATCTGGGTTAACAGCATTTACAATTAATTCTTGTTGTATGGATCATCAGATGGGTGTGGTTTTCATATAGGATAGTATAATGAATGTCCAAAAGTTTAGGCATGTATTTTAAAACCATGCATACTTTGCTGTGACTGATTACTTACATTGCAATATCTGTATTGTCACTGCAGCCACCTGGTACTCTGAGCAACCACGTTAAAACAAATCCCCAAGAATTATTGGAAACTACTACTTGACCCAGCTCGGGTGCACAACTGCACTGACCTGGACAAATCAACAAGTAAGAAAATCTCTTAAGGATGGCTGCTCGCTCTGTCTGTCATCCAAGCAATCAAAGCACATGCTGTAGCCTCCAGCTCAGCTGTGCACTCCACCCAGGGCTATTGTTACTGCACTGGCAAAGTCCTCCATGCCTGGGAAAATCACTAAGAAGTCAGCAGCATGTGAATGGACCGAGAGGTCTAATGTAACTTGAAAGGCAAAAAAAAAAACTTCTAGGAGGAGTCTGAAAGCTGTTTATTTAGTTGTCTCACAAGACACATCTTTATGTTTTAAGGTTTGTATTTGGCTATGCATTTATTCCCGGATGATATACCTTTCATTTATTCATTTATACAAAGTATCACAAATACAAATATAAAGATTTTGCTGTATTCTAAAAATTATACCAGAGAGTAGTTTTTATTTTTCAAGAAATAGCCTTAACTGAAGACACAGAGACATTTTATAGATTGTCTGTTGGAAAGGCTATGGTATTGGGGCAGCTTTGGGGGTGGGAGGTTGTGATGTCACGAGTTGGTTTTTGTTGGCCGGGAGGCAAAAAGAAATTGTGACATTTCGAGAGTGGTTTACATTGGTCAGAAGCCCAGTCTCTAACTTCAAGCTGTCCAGCCGGCTTTCTTCCACATGCAGCTGTTAAACATTGTATCAGTGGAATATACAGTTACATGGCAAATATTGTATATTTCTCACAGTCAGCTAACTTACAACGGGGCAAAGGCTTGTTGACAGTGAAAAAGGCTACGGGTGAGAAAGTCTCGCCCTGTGTTCCCATCAGAGCTTCAGGAGTGGATTACTGCTCCTCCCTTTGTTGAAAGAGTAACAAGCACAATAATTAAGTCAATAAATATTGGAGTCTTTTGATCAAAGGGTGCCCTTGCTGAGGTTCAGTTGAATTTAAAATTAAAACCCTGCTGTGTTTGTAGTGCATATACACTCCCTGTAGGTGAGAGGTATAATATCACTGGTAAAATAACATTTTATTTTACAGCATCCTAAAGAAACTGGCAGTTGGTAAATAATACTCTAGCTGTTGTACTTCCTTGCTTCACAATTGCCCAGCATAAACTGGAGCCACGTATCCCCATATTGACTGAATAGCTCGCTCCACAAACACGACCACAGAGAATCTTTTCCAGACTGGATGTTTTTCTCCTGTTGTTGTCTAGATACAAGTCGGGTCATTGTTTTGCCGGTCTAAACACATAGTGGAATCTAAGGTAAAGTTCTCCCCAGCCTCGGTCACAGGAAGGAAACAAACTGTAAAGGCCATTAAGCCAGCATTTGGAGCAAACAGCGCATTACAATGAGGACCATTAGGCTTGTGGGCAGATTTAGCAGAATTCGCTGAATAATTTTCCTACAGTCGAGGTGGATCATTCCTAGAAGTATATGGCAGACAAGTTAAGCCATTTAGTGTCACAGCAGGAATCACAATAGAAATACTAGGGAGTTACTACACCATCAACTTTATGCAAAGGCCAGTAAAGTGCTTTAAACAATCTTAACAAACATTATGTCTGCAGAACATACACAATTAAACACTCCTTTTCCCGTAACACTGTTTAAGCGTGAGAAAAACCTGAAGGATTACCAGGCTTTTACTTCAGGAATAAGTCCCTCTGCTTGTGTATCTATTTTTGACATGTTACATTCCTTTGCCCCTAGATATTCTCACCCATCTATAAGACATTTACAACCATCTTTGATGCTGAAGCCTTGTAAGGCTGGACAGAGACAGGACTGTGGTCACACTGACATTTCGCAAGAGGTTCAGATGTCAGCTGAGAGAGAGACAGACAAACATGAAAAATCCAGCAGGGCCTAAAGTTAGAGCAGCGAAGTTTTATGATGTATCTACATGACAGCAGGCAACAAAAACTATCACCTGGGACAGAGGAGGGAGCTGCCAAAACAAAAACAACCTATAGGGACCTGTGCAAAATGCTGCGATAAGCTATAATCTTTTACTTTCACGCCAGAACACGTTCAAACATTATAGCTGTCTTACAAAAAATAGAAAAAAGATTTAAAGATGCAGCATTTTTAAGCCAAATAACCCAGTTTCAGCACTGTTCTCCCTTTTATCTCATGCACAAGCTACTTTATCTGTGTCAAATGTTTTCATCTGAAATTTTCAGGTCTCCCAACATATACTTCAGCAACATACAGGTGCAAATTTAGTACTCAAATAAATAAAATAAATTCTCAGCCCTTCTGGCTCTTAACTGTGAAGTCTGCAAAATGTATACTGTGGCTGAAATACGGAGTTATAGCTGTCCAAGCTGTGTGATATAGGTGGCATTTCTCCTGCATTTCTTCTTCTGTACTGCTGGAGCCAGTTAAGAGCAAGAAGGACGATTAGATATATGCTGGCTGGCAGTGGCTGACTGGCTGGTGGGCTGGCTGACTGGCTGGCTAGTTGCTGGCTGGATCAGGCGGTGGCTGGGTAGGCCTAGAGGCAGTCTAGACAGCAGATGAGCGATGAGCTGGGGCCTGGCAGACAGGTCCTGTGGCTGGGACTCTCTTGGGCAGGGCCTCTGGGACTCCTGTCCCACTCTGCAGAGCACACTGAGAGAAACAATGGAGCCTAGCTGCTCTGGCCATTTGTAATCCTAATTATTTTATGCATTGATAAAGGTGATCAAGACTTAATGGTGAGACATTTGTGCAGCATGCAATATCACTCAGTATCACTGTAAAGCATGAGAACAGGTCGTACTGTCAAAGTAATCCACTGTGGATAACTACAGTATATGCTCAGATTTACTGTCCATTTTATTGCAGCACCCAGACTCTATGTCTCTCTGCATGTGCTGTACACAAGGTCAGACTGTTTCTATAGTCCAGCTGCAGACCAACTTACATGATGTGAAGATTGATAGCGCAGATTTCTACAGGCATTCCTTGACAGTCTATATACCTCCTGATCCCTTGTCTGAAATCATGAGTTGCATAAATCTCTTTTTCCTATAATCAAATGTTGCTTTGGGGATTGGGATTGGCCTGTGCTTTTCATCACTAGTCCTGAAGAAGTGGTCATTATCACAAAGTGGAAGGAAAGCTTGAGTCCAGATCCCTATGTGGGTGGTTGGAGACTTGCTCCTTGCTTACTTGGCACCTGGTAAGAGCTTTTGTGTGGCTGGAAAGCACAGCCGAGGGTTACAACTCTAGACTTTGCGTCCAGAGTGCAGCGGTGACATCTGGTGAACTGTACCATTCATCGTTAAAGAATATGCAAATTGTTATGTTGGATTATTTTTATGTCAGCTTTCCCTCCCTGATCCTATTAGAGCCTATTCAAGCAACTACCTGCCAGAAAACCAAGCAACAAAGTACACTAATACAAGTGATCCCATTGTTGCACTCTTGGTTGGTCCCTTAATGATGTAAGTGGTAGACACTATTGTCACCAAGATTTGCACCTTGGAGTGGTTAAGTACAGCACTGACATTTATTTATAGAAGATTCAAGAAGATTCAGACTTCGCTTGAGTTAAAATATTATGGTCTTCAGTGTGAATTAGGAAAAAATAAAAGAAAAAGCATGTCAATCCTTTCTATGTAGTGATACAACCCTTCATAATCCAGTACAGAGCAACTGAAGTTGAATGTTTTATCTGTCCCAACATTCACTGTGTCTGGGTGTGAACCCATATGCTGGTCTACGATGAACAGTTGACATGTGTTACCTTATAAAGAGATGAGGACACATAAACTTAGAACCACAGTAGTATAAAAACACACAGTTTTACCCTGGGCGTTCATTTCTCTATTTCTGTTGTTTTTTAATAGTTGTTTTGCTCTCTTTGGCTTTCACCAAAACGATGACAGAAATCTGGCAATCAAGCCAATGAGTCCAAGGAGAATCCAGAAGGCCGTGCTATAAAAGAGACATCACACTGGAATTCAAACAGATTCTCAACTTCTCACAATTGATTTGTGAGTAATATATCATAAAGGAAGCTTAAGATAGTATAAACCATGCCAACCTCTTGCATGTTTAAGTCATTTGAACTTCCTTAAGTCTTTGTGACGCTGAATGAACAATCAATCTGTCATTAGCATGCCCTTGTCCAGGCCGCCATTTGTGATGACATCAGTGTTTGCATTGGATTCAGCTTATCAGTAAAGCTCGAGCTTACTTGGGCTCCATGTTCCACAAAAGTGATGGATTTGAAGTTCAGTGGAAGCAAAGTCTCTGTGGGATTGCTGGGAACCCCCTTTTGGCCTCTTGTCCTCATCATCCAAAAAGTCACTAGGGAGCAGACATTGTACGAGTTCTACGTTTATGTCTGCCCACGTCCAAAGCCACTTCTCCTGAGTGACGTTGATGAGGCTGTAAGAGCAACTCATGCTTCCCTAAGTATGTCCCAAGAACTGGGCCAGAATCTACTGGTGGTTCATGGCTGATTTGTTTTGAGTCATGTGGATTTTATTAATTTGGTTATTTCATGATGGTTTGAGGTCTCCAACAGACTGCATCTCTTAACCAGGACATGAGCTCAATATACTGTATGTAGCACGTTAACTCACCCTAGTGAGTTAACGTAAGTCAACCCTAGTTGAACCATGTACGCCTGTTCTGCATCTTTTTCAACTCATGAAGTCATCGAATACTCTCGAATATTCACTTTTAATCATTTTCCTATTGGCTGTTTTGGTTCAAGTTATTACAAGCAAGGAAACCTCAGTTGTTGTGCAATACCCCCCCTTTGTGAGGCTTGAACCCACTGCGGCAGGTGGCATCTCTCGTAAGAATTTATGGCTTGGTTCAACTGGTTCAATGCAAACAAACCTAGCTTTATGGGGCAAATACTGAGAGGTCGTGATCCCTGCAGTTTGATTGCACCATGACAGAGAAACATGGCTTCATTTGTTCCAGGGTTGCAATAACATGTTTTCAGAACTTCTAAACTACAGTATTCCCAGCTATATCGATTCAGTGTATATATCATGGGGAGTTTCAGCCATCTTAACCATATGAGAGGATAAAAAAGAACCTTTATTTGAACAACTGTTCCCCTGACTGCCATGCGTCGTATTATATGGAAGTGTAGCCAAAGCAAAAATCAATGCATGTCCCCGAATTTCAGTACAATATGTGTCAGTGTGATTGTAAGTAATCGTGGTTCATGGTTGAACCTTTGAACCTTTCAAATGACTCCAATGCACACTGGCAACACAAATTTACACGATGTGATCTTTCTCAAACACTTTGATAAATCCCTAAACTACGTCAAAGAGAAGTCATACTGATATCTTGACCCCTGCCTCACAGATTCATAAGTCATAACATTTGCTTGTTTAATGAGTCCTCCAAGATTTGGCATGGCCACTGAAATCAGGCAGAGGAGGATGAGAGATGACCCTGAGAATGTTGTTTCAGGGGATTTTTGAAGCTATAGGAGACTAATGAGAGTCGGTATAGGGTCATTTTTCCTCTGTCACCCCTCTGCAGTTGTCTCAGTAGTGCCCATCATTTTTGCCCGTTTCATTTCTGCTATTTACACATATGCACTTGAGAAGAATTTTAGGATGTAGCTGCAGTCACAAGAATGACATTTTCCTCATAATCAACATCTTCTTGAACTCAGGTAATCGTTTGTATTATTAATGAACTCTGTCAAGCTTTTGTTGAAAACATTACGTCACACAAGGACTATTTTGTAATACTATGCCTTTGAATATTTCCACATAGTAAACTCTCTCATTTGTTTCTATAAACCTTTGACCCATGTGGAGTAAATATGTGGGTGTGTGTCTGGCTATAGTGGATTGTTGTGGTGGTTTTAACCTGCTTTGCATCAGCAAGTGTTTTGACTGTTCTCTACAGTTTGGTTGCTTTCCCACTGTTTTCTTTCTCTTGGCTTTGGTTCTCGCAGTGCTCCAACCTGCCAAACAGTCTTAGAAACAGTCTCACACACCACAGACATCAGTTTGTTTATACTAATCTATTGGAAATACTGGCCCAATTTCTAGGCATTCTGTGCACGCACATGTATAGATAATGAGATTATCAACCCTGACATCGACATGACTGTCAATGCAAAGAAGTGTTTCTAGGAAACAGCAAATTATTACTTCACCTCTTATCAAACCTTCCCAGGTTTTGACCTATTTATGATACCAATGGCAAAAATTCTCATGTTTCATGGTGTAGCGCTGATCCAAACCTCATCATATCAAGACGACGAGATGGAAACTAAGCCAGACCATTTTGAGGCCCATCCAAAGGTCATCAATATTTTTCATGCTAATGCTGTATAACAACAAACCACTTCTGAAATTCAGCCCTGTTCATGACCTGAGGAGTTTTGTTCACTACATTGCAGTGTTAGCTTACTTTTAATGTACTTTCACTGGATGTTCTCCGGCAGTTATACATTGTTTTGTTATCTGTGATGATCTGTAGATTCCTGGATTTATTGTGATTAACTGTTTACCCATTTCTGCCATCTCTGTCTGTACATCATGCCTTCTGACAACTCCCAGTGGACAGTGCAAACATATAAACTGCGGGCTATACGTGACCTGAATAACATTAGCATGATACTGGATACTTTCCTGTAAACATTCATTTTTTCATCTTCAATAACTTGTAAAACAAATAAGTAAAATGACATTAATTGATATGTTTGTGATTACTGGAACAGGATCAATTTACATTATTTTTTTAATATTCAAGAGCATATTTTCTCATATGAGCTCCAGTCCATATGAGAAATGAGCTACTGACATTTGCATGTGTTTATACAATAATCATTTTATTAATATTAAAAACAGAGGTTTTAATTTTTCCTTCCTTTCCCAGCAATCACAAGTATATTCACCAATGTGCAGAGCAATAGCACTCGCTGTCGTGCCAGTGAAGATAAAGTGAGAGTCACGCACTTCATGAAAAAGAGGTGTGGTTGCACTGCATTATAGGATATAGAGTTCTCTGTTGGTGGAGAGACTGTAACCTCTTCTATAATGAATTTCCCCTTATATGATTGTTGAACATTGGTGCAAAATGGTGATTCAAGAAAGAAGTTGTACTCTTTGATTCTTTGGGGCTGCACCAGACATGCCAACTGTGGCAAGACTGGTCAAAATGACTGTTTTCCATGGGAACAAAAACATATAGCTACAACCGAACCACAAAATGGATCAAGGGTTGCAAAGAACATTGCTAATAGCTGTTTTTAAAAGTGTTAACATGTTTTAGGGTGGCTTTTTCATTTCAGTAGCCTTTTTATAGTCAATTCACAGGGTTTAAATATCACTTGTGGTCAATATGCCTTAAGGTCCCCTACTCAATGTGACAGAAAGTACTGTTATCAACCAGGAAATTTGTCTGCGTCTAGCTAGGACCTGGATTGGTCAGCCCTGGGCCAAAGCAAATCCAGCCAGCTGCTGCCCTCTGCTCTGGTTTGTTCAGTGGCGAGTGTGTACGATGTATCCCAGCATCCCTAAGCCAATGCACATTTCCTGTTCCTGTTTCCTGTAGAATATCAAAGTGCCATAGAGACTCGCTGAGAGACGCTGCTGCTGCATCACTGGTCAGCGTTCTCAGGAGCAGCAGATGGTAACAATTAGTACAAGGCTTTTCCTCCTCTTATTGTCTGTTTTTATTGCCTTCTAGCAGATGAGCACAGAATATGAATGAGGAGTGAGACCAAAGTTGGGGCCCTAAAGAGGAAACAAAATAGAGTAAACCTAAACTGCAGATATTTTGTTTGCTGGGACTGCTGGCCAGGGAAGCCCAGAAACATCTCAGGTCCTTGGAACCCCGGCGTGAATGTATTGAAAACCCGACAGTTGTCAGTTCGTCGAGAGCAATTTCACAGTCCTTGGGCTCAATGACAAATGAAAAGCAGAGAATTCAAAGCCATGCTCATTTTTCACAGCAGTGAATCAAGCTGTGTCTGTCATTTTATAAGCTGATATTTGTCCAGAAATGAAAAGAAAAAAGAAAAAGAACTCCTTATGGTGATTTCATTGGCAGATGTGAAACGGTGATTTCCTCTCCTTCAAGCCAAAACATTCACAGCTGTCCTCACAGCTCATCAACATCATTGCTATGACCATATCCCCCCTCACACACACCCTTGGCCTTATCATTATTAGCCTGTACCACCACAGATGAAGCTTCCTACTATTAGATTACTGCCATTCCCGCCCTTTTGTGTCTCTCTTCTTCCTCTATGTCTATTGTTATTGTTGGATGGCCCATCGCTCACCAGAGGAGAGCTGCCCATCTGAGGTATTTCTCAGCACTGTTGTAATGACAAACCTTTAGCTGCCCCCTGACCCTCGGAGCCCAGTCCCCAGACACACAGTAGCAGAGTGATTCCAGATGTAGGGAGTTTGTCGGAGAAGAGAGTGCTACCACTGCTGGAGCATCATCAGTTTGGCTTTATATCATGTTGCAGTGTCTCTTAATCACGTTCAAATTGATAAATGCAGAAGTGGCAGGTGTGGACGTCGAATTTTGCCCATGCAAATCTTGCTTTTGAAGCTCTCCGTCAGTGGATGAGGATGTAAAGTGTGAAGGATATTCAAAGTTATCCCCAAATTGCCTTTTACACTATCCATAAACTGTTCCATAAAAAAGAGGCTCCATATTTCATTGTGATCTGCAGACTTGCAGACAATCAAGTCCATTACCCAAAACAGTACCAGGTGTTTTATGTAGAAGAGCCGATGCTTCTTTTCTTCTCTAAAAGCTTTGTAACTGTAACTGCGTTTCTGTGAAAGTCATTCCAAGCAATGTCCGAGGCAGAGAGTGTTCAAGGAACGGTTGTGAGTCTACCCACACTATCAAATGACTTCTCACCCAGTAACATTTCCCCTGTGCCAATAACGCAGTCTGTGAACTTTCCTCAAAATCCAGTCCAGCATGTGAGGATAACTTAATGATATAAACAACCCCATTAATAATAAAAACAGGTGTTCTCTCAAACGCACTCCATTCACTTGTCATGATACCCGTCAGTTACCATGATTGCGGTTGGAAGAGAGAGAGGTGGTCCCAACCTCAATGACCTCAAGAGATGAGACACTTCCAAAAAAGCTGGAGCAGATGCTTTTTCTCACTCTCTCTCTTTCTGGTTCCCGCATTTTGTTTGGGTGTGTATGTGCATGTGTGTTTGTGCATGTTTGGCTGAGGACAACACTGGGAGACGGTCTTTTGTGCACAGGAACCCAGACAGTGTCAACCCCATGTGCTCGACACATCATGTAATATAGTCTAACAATGAAAGAGAATGATTGGCAATTTAAGCTTCTTTTTTATTTTCTTGCAATGGCTTAATTCTTAATGTATGGTAGGACTGAGTCACCACTTACTCCATCAGCCATACCACTTATCCTTCTTGGAGGGCTGATGATCTGCGTGCTAGGTTTGCTATATAATTGAGGTAAAGATTGACGAGGTTGGAGATGAACTCCCCTTTACACAAGCCAGAAACTGCAGCCATATACCAAAGCTTTCCAAAACGTTCAGTCGAGGCAAAGATCTAAAGTCTTTACGTCTTTAAAGTGTCATTCATACACTTTTATGCCACCATCTGGGTGAATCATTTTTGATTTGCTGGAAGGTGTAAAGTTTAACCACTGTTCTAAATTCATATGCTATCAAGTTTCATATATACCACAGCAAAAAAAATGAAACTTAAGCTGTTTCAAGCTAGCTATATTATCCATTAGCCACCACACACTGCCACATTTTTAATATCCTGATTGCTTTAAAACCACTGTGACACCAAATAATAACGTTGACACCAACACTGAGCTTGCTAATATATGTCATATTTATATTTTGGCAAATCCACAATGTCCACAATTCTGTGGCTCAAGTTAAACGACGTGAGCTGAATCACCTGGAAGTTGCTCCACATTAGTGTATCCGACCTGCATTTAAGTAGTGCAGGCAGAAAAATTTCATTTTCAGAATATAAATTAATCTCGTGTCTCACATGACATTGACTGATGGAGACGGGCACGTGCAGCGACTAGGCAGCAGCTAGGCTACAACTTCGGTTTTGCAGTTATTGCAGACCCAAAACCCGGCCAAAATAGTAAAGTTGTCTGGTGTATGCCCAGCATTAATGATAAGAAATACCGTACATGGCTGGACAGTGTGTAGAAACAGTTTGTCAGTATTTTCAAGCTTTGTCCTCTCTTGAGTGCCAGTCTCCCAAAGAACAGTGTCTTTTGGGGAAATGTGGTGAATAATCTCATAAGGAAGAAATGTTATTTTTGTGTGATATAAAAACGCTGTCATTTCTAGCTGGGCCATCTATGATGACGTCCGTTACGTAGAAAGTGTTATAGGGCTCTGTGTTGCTGCTGTTGATCCTAATTACTGCATCCTGTCATTTTAGAGTGGGTAGAAGAATTAGGCAGCTTTATGGGCTAATCTCTGTGTTAAAATGACTTAAAAGCCATTGCAGCCGAATTTGGTTTTAAAACTCTGGCGTGGTCCCTGCAGTAGAACAATGGGGGTGGAAGAGGTGCAGCGAGGGCAGTGTTGTGTGAAACAACATCTGTAATGTACATTGTTTTTGCCAAGATGTACTCCATCAAGCTACATCACCAGAAGTTGAATTATGTGGAAAGTGTAAAATACTTGTAATGTTGTAATAATTTTTTTGAGAGATTTATTCTGCTGAAAAGGGAAAACAATGAACTGGAGAACACTGGCTTATGAGTTGGAAAACTTTGATATATTGATCTTAGTTTTGAATTGCATTCAATAATCCCCTCCCTTCCAAATCGTGGCTTGGTGTTTTTATTGTTCACACTGACTGTTATGTCAACCATTACGGTCAGATAACACAGATTTATGAGTATAAAACAGCATTTTGCAACGTCGTTACTTATTGGTCTATTTGCTACCAGATAGAGGTCTTTTGTTGAGCACATTCACTTGCTCCTCATATTGGTTCCTACAAATGTGGTGCAAAATTTGGAAAGAAAAAGCACCACAATATATAAACACGGGCCAAATGAACATAAATATCCCAATTTAGCTTTCGGCTGCCATTACCCAGGTTGCATCTAAGTAGGGTTACACAGGCTACCACACGCTGTTTTGACTGGCAGGCCAGAGAGCTTGAGCTCCAGGTTTACCTCAAATCCCCTCCAGCTGGATACAGCAGCAGCCTTAACACCACACACCACCGGGCATGAAATCGATTATTTAATAAAGATTTCTTAACTATGCATATGTTCTCTATCCAGTAAGTTTTCAGGCTCACTGATAATATGTAGCTGAGGGAAGAGACACATGCTTTTTTGAAATGTGTTTGGGTTTGGTTTAGAGGTCCACTAAATTGGGGATTTCCAGTCTTCAGAAATTTGGGAATTTTGTTGTTAACTGAATTCAGATCCAGTGTCCTTCATTCAGGGACGTTAAATGTTTTTTTTTTATAGAAATAATACCATATTCATCATATGGAGAGAGGAAAAAATGAGAAGGCTTTAGCCAACAAAAGTAAAATCAGCCCTGCTTTTGGCAGTAGGGGGACCTGGCTCTTCAACAGCACTTCAGCAGTCTATCGGTACTTTTTACTATATGTAGGTCGTCTTCCAACATTCCCATTTATTGAACTGTCACGGAAAATACTGAAATGCTAAATCTGTTTCAGTCCAGGAATCACATTACAGTGCTGCCACATCACTTCTGTGAGTTGAAAACTTGGACAGAATTCCAATTTTGATGTCTTTCATTTCATCAACTTGGGAGTTATGATCCTGGGACGCTCCCATCTTTAAAAGGCCTCCAGTTCGATTATCATGCATCCTGTCACATACAATCATCTCGCTCTGCCATCTCTCAGTGATACCAAGGGATAATTTTGGTATATTTAAGTTTTTTGTCCAGAGGTAAAAAACTGTTTCAATCTACTTTGCTATGCTTTTTGTCAGTCTGGGTATGATGTATATTAAAAATGGCTGTCATCTAAGTAAAGCTAATCATCACCTGTATCTTTCTTTCTTCTTTCATTCATACAAACTTTATTAAATGTATAGACTATTAATTGTTTTATTCATGTGTATTAGAACACATCAGATTCATAAAGGGATAGAGAATTCAGGAAAAGTTCATTTCTATAAATGGCTTGATTGAAAAGCCTGTATGTTTGGGCATAATCAGCGGTTTCAACTTTAAATTAGGTGTTACTTGCTACCAGTCCTGTACAACTGTTTAGCAGATGTTTAACAAATGTACAAAACAGATCACTTACAATACCATATTGTAATACCCGTTCAAAATTGTATATCTCAAAAATGTACAGGGAGGGATCACATCTGGAATTAAATTTCTCAATTCAGGAGTGAGTGATTTTTTTTTGGGGTGGGGAAATTCAAGTTTATCATTCAACAGCAGCAATATCAGTATCCTTCCCCGGACTGCTGTACAGCCCGTACATGTTGTTGGTCCGTCTCTCCTCACCATGTGCAGTGTCGCTGAAGTGACCCATGTCATCAAGAGCAGGCTGAGGAAACACATTCCTGGGACTCAGCCACATGTGGAGGAAAAGCAGTGGGTGGTAGTGACGTAAAACACACTCAAAGAACTTACTATTAAGACCCCCAAAACAACATTCCCTTCTTTCCCCCCTTCCCGCCTATCCCCTCAACACAGGTTGGACATGTCTGTTGGTAATCTGGAGCATAAAAAATATCTCCACCACCTCTAAGTATTTAGAAAAGCAAGATTAGACAGGGTAACACGTGAGTTAGCAGAGATATGTAACATATCATTTGTGTTATTTGAGTTCAGTTTGTTCCATGCTGGATGAGTTGGATGCTCTCTCGCTCCCGCAGGGAAACAGTTCGGAGAATCTAAACAGGATGAGCGTCACTGATGTGAAAGTGCACTGACCTCACCTGTCATGTTTCTCCTGTATTCCGCATCGCGTAGTTTAACTGGTCAACAAGAAAAAAAACACTCCACACAACATGCCAGCGGCATTTAGTTTGGGATATTTTCCCATGAGAGTTATAGTTTGTTAGAGGATTCAGAAAAGGTTGCATTTATACTTACCTTAACAACTGCTTCAAAATTTCTCATTATTGTGCTTTTATGGAACCCAAGTGTGAACACGACTGGCTCCATTCCCAAACTTTTGTGATTCCCCATGGATGCAATTGACGTAATCCTACCACTGTTATTGCAAAGAGCCATTAGAGAGATGACGTAGCCTGGCACAAATGCTGGTATAGTAAAATACACAGAGTTCACAGAGGAGCTCTCACACAGTCACACACACACACACGCGTGTGCGCGCGCACAGAGATATAATGGTTTTTGTCATACACTAGGATGCAATTTCTGAACATCAGTGGTGGGGCTCACCCTTTCTAAACATCCTTGAGCTCAAAAAATCAGGCACTCAAATCATATCTGGTAAGCTTGAATGTCACTTCAAATCTCTAAATTGAAGATTGAATGACCCTGAACTTTCAAGAACGTGCTGGGAACTTCTGGAAAAACTGGGGAAAAAACAGTTAATCAGAACCTTATTAAAATATCATTTGTATTCTACTGCCAGTGACTCAACAACAAGTCCTTTCTGTCTCCCATGAAGACGCACAGGAAATCTAACTAGTTCATATGTGCCAAATGTACCGACTGTGTTTGAGTGTTTGCTGAAGTCTATTCTGTATTTGTGATAGTTTGGTTGTAGGTTTGATTAGTTCAGTAAAGTAATATCCATGGACTGGATAGAAGACAGGGACATTTATAGACGAATTGAAGTATATGAGGGTTTCATATTGCAGTTAAATTGTAAAAAATTTGTGTTGTACTTAAAAAAAGAAAAAAAAAAGTAAAAGGTATTGCCTGATTTCCTTTTCTATGCACTAGGATACAAACATGTCTGCTGGGAAAGGATTTTTTTTTCCACAGGTAGGAACCGCTCTGTTTTTCAGGCCCACTCAAACAAACAAAACAAACACCTGATTACCTGATGGCCAAGTGTCTTTCATACTAAAACCTCTGATTTATTCTGTTGTGGGGGAAAAAATTATGGTGCAGATGGTGAGGCTTCAGCAGCAAAAGCAGCTCCTGTCTGCAGACATGATGGACTGGCTGGTGGAGCAGAGCAAAGAAGACTCAGGGAGAGGTGAGGCATAAAGACAGTCCACCACTAAATCTGTCATTAACTCTGCTCATGTTAAGTTAACCTGTTTCTAATGAGTAGGCAATATAGCAAAAGTGGCAGGTGAGTGTCTGCATGAAGATGAGAGACGTTGAGTTTGAAGCCCAAATGGTGCTCAACTCAGGCTGACTGTCCCTGTTTTCAGTAAGTCACATTTATCTGTAATAAGTTATTACTTAAACTACATTGTGATAGCATGTGGTCATGTCCGAGTGATATATTGAAGTGTATTTCAAATTATTCTGAAAGGCTGTGCTCTCCAGAGAGCCTCAGATCATGCATCTGGCTCAAGAAGCCATCAGGAGACTGGAGGAGAAGCAGCAGCAGCTGGAGCCCGGCTCCAGTCTCCTCAGCCCCCAGGAGGTGGTGATCGCAGTCGTGCCTAAAGTGCTAAAGGGCTTCTGGATCCATGCACCAAGTCTCCTCTACATCATGCCCTCGCTGCAGCTCAGTCTACAGGCTGTGGGAGTCACCAAGGCTGTTCTGGACCAGCTCTCTGACAACCATGGACTATCAATAAGTTTCCCTTTTCCCACTCCATCAGGGATGATTAAGCTATATCTATCCAGGAGAAGGTCAGACAGAAGTAAATGCCTGACCTCCTTAACCACTTTGTACCAGAGCTGCTGAGCAACCTCGTTGACACCACAGTGGGGGAAATCTCAGCCATGTTTGAACCACAGAAACACACAGAAATGTCTGAGGTGTTGAACACCAAACAGATAAAAGGACAAGCTCACATCAAAAGCAGCAGTGTAAGATTTTGTAGAGTAAAAAAAAAATCTCTTAACTAGTAATTTCATGAAAGAAATTGCTTGTCTTCCTCTGTAGGTGGTGTTAAAAACAAGACTGTATGAGCTTCTGCAAAGCTATGGGAAGTACAATGTCTTCATGCAACAGAATGGAGTAAGGAACTTGCATTGGGAGATTATAGTCACCAAAATAGTGTGACAGATGGTATAATTCAGATGACAGTCTGAATCATTTGCATATTTATGGAGTTTATAGGCAAAGGAATCCAAGAGTGAAAGACAAAGTAATCACAATATATTATGGAGTGCTACAGGATGATACTTCCAAAAAATTACAGTTTAAAGAAGTAAGTAATCTGTAATGTATTAGATTTTAAATGCAACATTCCCAACATTAATATGATGTATAACAGCGTTTCCCTCGAGATTGATTCTCGCCAAAGCATTAGAAGCAGAATTTGGACCACGAGACATTGAGAGTCTCCATTGAAACTTGTGCTTATCCTATGTTTTCTTTGATTTGGCCACTCCTTAAGACCTATTCCTTTGGCTCTCAATCTTTATACCTTGTGACCCACTAAAACAAAGCCACGGCTACTCACGGCATGTGCAGATTCAATCAAAGACTAATTTTCTCTTTTCAGGTTATTTCATTTGATGAATTATCAGAGGTCTACAGACTGGAAAGTATTCAGTGCTTTCCAGTAATAAAAACAACAATTAGAGAAACATGTTTTTTCCCTATCCCATAAATCATCTTGAGACCCCCCCAAAATTATCTTTTAACCCCCTCTGAGGGTTTGCGATCCCCATTGGTGAACTATTTGATTGTCGCAGAATGAATGAGTGCTGGAAAGGTTATTGCTGATTGTGTGTCTGTTCCTGAGGGTTTGGAAAACAGGCTACTATCAAACACATTTGTCCAAACTGAGGGCTTATAGATCATGTATTGTGTCCACATGGGCCATCATAGATAATATTTATGGGTAAAGGAAATGGGTTGGATCCAAGTACGATTCCAAAGTCATTTTTACTACTTTTCTTATGTTGAATTTCAACTTATTTACTGTATCTAAACCAATATATACTTGAGTGTAACGGAAATAGAATCTACTCCCCACTACCCCAATTTTATAGCCTAAATAAAGAAAAACACAGATTTCATTGCCTAGTATACTGTTGATCCCTAACATTTTTTGCATTTTGATGTTCATCATTGTTAGATTGCTCAATAATATGCAGATTCCATTCTCAGAAACTCAGTAATAGAAGGACAGTTTAGTTGCGTAGGTGTTTCCATGTGTTTATGTGGAGCGTTATATTTTCACGTCATTCGCTTGTGAATGACGTGTTTTGGCTCGTGTCCTGGCCCACTGCTATGGGGACAGGTTCTGCTGTCGGTCACTCCATCACCAAAGTCTAGGTGAGCTCAGGGACACGGGGCTTGCGGTCTCTGGCCGGGCTGCAGCGGTCGTGGCCTCAGCTGGGCTAAACTGTCCCGGGCTGGGCGGTGCAGGGCAGGGCTGGGACAAGAAGCGGTCAAAGGCTGGATCGGTCTGCATGACTGAACTTAAAAGCTGGAGACTGAGGTGTGGGTGAGAGTGTGGCATCATGATGGTGGAACATCTCTATTTCTTCGCTCCTCTCTTGTCAGCCTTGTTTTTCGATCCACCAAAGTATTCTGTCATTTTCTGGACACAAATGCTTTTTTTTTTTCAGCAATGAACTGCTTCACTTTCAAACTGTTGCACATATTCAGTCTCTGTCCTCTTGGCCCTCTCTGCCGGTCTGACAGAGCCAGCACAGTGTCATGAAACTTTGTTTGAAATGAGGAAAAACTCTGAAACACAAGATGAAGTTGTGCACATAAATTATTTGATTATTTTTTCCTCCACCACAAGTTGAGTTATTGGGATTATGTAACAATAATATGAACTGGACACCTGTTTAGCGGTTCAGCAGTTAAGTTGAGGAAAGAAATACTTTGAGGTTAGGGTTAAGGTTATTAAGGTTAAGCAAATGAAACAAATGTTGGAGTTAGGGTTTCCAATGTGCTATTTCAATGTCAAGCTACTGTCTGCTTACAGTTGTGTTTCCTCTAGATAATCCTTTTGTGGTGGGAAAATGTCTTTCTCACTGTTTATGCACAGATTACATACATATTTGCATTTTAAGACATTTTGGAAGATTTGAGGGAGCATTAAGAAGTTGGACAGTAAACAGGGACAGTAATTTTAGCTGGTAAGGGAAAGAGGAGAGATGCTCATTACCCAGCCAAGGATTCGAACCAGCAACCTTCCAGTGACAACCCCCATCTCTGACCGTTGAGTGACCGCAGCCCTTGTTATCTTTGTCACTCTGAATATCTCCATTCGTGTGTCTTTCTTCTTGCTATGTGCCCCTTCACCTCTCCTGCTCTCTCTGCCTCTGTTCCTCTCTTTTCCTCTGACTCAAGTTTGTGTGTGTGTGTGTGTGTGGGGAGAGAGAGGAATGATGGATGGGGAGAATGACAGAGTGTTTGTGTTTGGTCCCATTTGACCTTAATCCTGTTACGTTTGAAAGCTGGAGACATAGCCACACATGACACAAGCCTTTGCTCATGGGCACACATGGCTTTTCCTTGGCACACACACCTACATGCTAACAGATATAATGAATCACTACTACTTATTAATACTATTAAAAAGCAAACAACTAAGTGGAGCTCTCTTCAAGCTCTCGTTTCAAGATGATCATGTTCTCAGTAAAGGTTTTGTTAACGTGCACTTTTCCATAGACAAACTCATTACTGCAGAGTGGGAGTTTTCTTCACAGTGGGAAAGTCCAGTTGAGCTGGCCTGCATCATGCAACATAACACATTTACAGCTCAACTATTACTATCATTTACTGGACATGAGGCAGAGGTGGTGAGGCGAACGAGGAGTCAGACACCCCGTTGATGTTGGTTTGACTTCAATTCCATATCAGTTTAAGCATTTGCTAGTCCAGCGCTGCCATCCAGAAATAGAGCCCTCACACCAAACCTCAAACAGCGAAGCCCCTTAAATGCCCTTTCACTCCTCACCTTCAATGCCATGGTGATTAAACAGAGCAAAATATGGCTGTTCCCCGTGTTGGGCTGTGGGCTGAGCAAGACACACCAAGCCCTCTTGACTTCTAAAGACAATAAACTGTCATTTCCAAGTAGTGCTCTCTCTCGTCCTCTCTTGCTCCCTCTCTCTCTCTCTCTCTCTCTCTCTCGCTTTCTGTCTCTGGGTTACTTGGAATTTTCTGAGGCGAGCGTTTTGCCAAAAATGTCCCGCCGTGTTATGGTTCCATATGCAAGGGTGTATTGATTTGTTTTTGCAAACTTTTTAATGCCTGGAGGGAAATCCTCTCAGCCGGCGAGCGCTGAAGTTTGAGCTGAACAGCGTGGCTCGACATGAGAAAGGTACAACTGGAAAACCCCCTACTCTCCGGGCTGCTCAGGACTTTTTTCTTTCTTCTCAGGGCTGCAGTGAACATCATGGCTCATAGCCTCTGTCTGGCTGATGAGATACCTGGGACTCCCTGAAGGGCACCATTCATATTCTTTCGGTTTAAAGCCTTGTGACAGATCTCTGGCACGCGCCGGCTTGTGTCCCTTGCACGCCCTTATAACCATCCCGTCACCCTGTCATCCCCTCCATCTGCTCTCTGTCTCATCAGGGCCGTCTGCAGCTGTGAAGTGTCTCAACATCCCGAACTTCACTTTGCCAGCTGAGAGAGGAGAGGAGACACAGCTCAGCTCTTCTTCTCTGCTCTGGAAATTATGTCCCTCTGAGGAATAAGGAGCACATCTATAAAGAGTGGTGGAGAGTGAGTTTCATGTATAAATAATGTTGTGAGCACTTTTGAAAGCATGTTGTTCCACACTCAAAAAGAGATTATGAATGACATTGTATAAACGCAAAAAAAGCTAAAAAAAATTTTAAAGGGTCATAATTTGTACTAATCACTCATTAATCATTCATGCATATTTTTCATGTAAAAACACGCCTATCTTGTCAGAATAAATCACAAACTAGGGCTGCAATAGGAGAAAGAGTTGCATCCACATTTTTTGTGTCCTCATATGTTCACCTTAGTTGACCCAGGAAAGCTCTGATCTTGGATAGTTGCCCCTCTCCGCTAACAGGAAGTGATCAATCAAAACTTACAGCAAGTCATCCAATCTTTTTGTCTCACTCGTCCCTTTGGTGTCCTTAAGTATGAGGCATCACAGACCGACTATTTTGGTAAACCTGAACATGCTCTGTGCTGTTTCCTGATTTCTTATTACATGATTTCTTTGTATCGAAGGTCAAATTTTGCAGTTAATTCTTGCTGCTAGCATGCAAAGTTGTCTAGTCCAGCTTTAAGGCACACTGCGATGCAAATGGGATGAACTTTATGTAAAAGTTCAATGAGGAGGGTCATTTATCTCCTGCTATTCTTTTCATTTAACTTATAATTAGCATAATTTCCTCTCTCATTCACAAATTGCAAACGTCGCTGGAGTTATCCAAATTGGCTAGTGGGAGCCATTATTCTGTCTTTGCAGAATGAGAATGAGTGATAAGGTCTTCGGATAGTTCGGTGAATCAGCCAAGAAGGTTTCTTGATGCACCCGCCAGTCACATCACCACCACCAGCGTCTAGACTCCAGAGGATCCTGGTCTATCTCCTATGTCTTCATAGGTCTCAGTCTATGAAGACGTTTTGTTTATAATGGAGCCTAATCGCCAAACTTTGACGAGGTTCATATTAAATATCTTCGTTTGTACTTCCATATTGAAACGTTTGTCTGCACTAATCTATTCACCATAAAAGATCATGTGCCTCTCTGTGTCTTGCGATGATGTTGCCTTGACCGCCAATCATTCTCAAAGATGGATACTTCCTTGAAACTATAGTAGAGGTTCTAATTTAGATTGATCAGTTTGTAACCATGAATAAATACATGTCAGCTTCTGTGGTTGAAACCAGAATCAGCAGACTGCTGTGCAGCCCAAACCACCATGTACTTTGGCTCCTACACTGCATCCCCCAGAGTTTGGCCCATTACTACAACAGCTTCCTGCACGAGGCATCCCAAAAACTCAAACAGTAAGATCAGCCTGGCATTCCTGTTGTGAGTTGTTGCGAACACTTGTGTCTTGTCACGAAGTCAAAATCGATGAGAGGATTCACAGCGTCCATCGTGTACTCCATTTCCGCAAGGAAGCTCGGCAGCTAGCCTGGTTATGAAATACAACGTGAGTTTTGTCAGACATGCACGATGAAAGCAGTTTACAGGAAGAATTTCATTGCAAAATCATTAGCAGCACTTCCCTTGCCCTTGTAGGGTTGTAGTTAGCACTTCATTCCCCTGGCTGTAGCCTTGCCATAAGGATTGTGAACAAGCAGGAGTGGTGTGAGAAGTGGAAAAAAGCAGCTCTCTATTTGGCTGGTGTTAATGGGTTCAGGGAAGTCAGAGAAAACAGACCACTAATCCTCCACGGATACTGCCGCGTCAATAAAACATTCTGCCATTTAATATCTCTCTTTGTAACAATGAATAACTGTCGGGATGCAGAGTCCAAACGAGGACATTTAAAAGGGCGTTTTATTTTCTGCTGAGGTACATTTCTAACTTTCTTTATGAGTCAACAGAATTGGAATCGGCATCAAATAAACAAACACAGATGGACTGTGTATGGATCTCTTTGTTTCTGGTTGAAGGGATATTGCCATGCAGTTTTCCCCCCACAGATGCATTAATGCTGAAATCCTTGTGGGCTAATTACAACAGTTTCAGAGATGGTGAATATAACCTTTAGCATCAGAAAAACGCACAGACATACTCGTCGTGTTTATGCCATTTCTTCCATTTATCAATTCAGCACCAGATCTGACATGCTGAGGCCATTATGCTAAGACTGATGCAGTCATAACTTCATTATTCCTCTTGATTTATGTTTCATTTGTTCTTGGATGATACTCGGCAACTTTTGATATTCGGCAACTATTTATTTGTTCTTTCCACCATAGTATGTCATTCTGGACATGGTTATTGGACTGTAGAAAGGCCTTCAGATAAAACTGAACCCAGTGCTCACAGTGAGGCAGCAGTGAAGAGAAAGACAGGTTTCCTGGGAAGCCGCTTTGAATGTGACTTGTATTGCAATGTTCTCTCTTTTCATTTCCTTTGCAATGCTTTGTTTTCTCCTCGACATACCATACACTTCCTGTTCTGCAGTCATGATCTGCACCTCTGAGGCGTCCATAAAACAACCAGGCTTTAAATTGTTATAGGAGACAACAAACGTGAATATTTCTATGACTCAAGGCCACCTAAAATAATCGATGTCCTTATGATATACAATAAAATACGATCTCCTTCGGTTTCTTTTGTGTGCTGTGTGGCATGGTGAATTGCTCATTTTGAAACAAGTGTTTCTCATTATGTCGAGTATTGTGCTTGGCAATGAGGCCATGCAAATCCTGCCAATGCAAAATCTGCTTTCCAATGCCTGCTTTGAATACCATATATAGTTTCACCTGTTATCCTGCTCATTTCTCAAAGATAATCCACAAAGGCAGCATGTTTTCATGTCTTAGTTAAGTTTTTTGATGTGTCTTAAGTTACAACTTAAGTTCACAGCTGATTTTTGAATGTCCTGATGTTGGCCTTCTGACTACGGTTGAGAAATGGATCACGGCCTGCTTTGAGACTCGCCTCGCCTCTTGTTTTGTCCCCATATGACCTCAACAATTAGTGGGTGGTACTGTAGACTGTCATCCTTTTGACCTCATATGCTCTTTGGAGCACGAGGGGCCACTGCATCAAAAATGTTCCACGTTTGTTTCCATATCTGACTTCAATAAAATATCAACAGCATGTATTCTCATAAGACATCAGTCTGCCAATCACATTTGGTGACATTAAAACGATGGAGACTGTTATGCTTCCTGCCAGAAATAGCTTTGTTACTTTTCACATCACACATCAACAAAATCCACAGGAATTTGTACGTCTGCCTACCTACATTTATATTTTATATGTTTAGTTCATGCTTTAATTCAATCAAATTGATACCAGTTACAAAATCAAACTGTAAGCTTAAGGGATTTATGCACGTTTTAAATGAATATTTTCCCAAAGCGCTCAATATGTTGTTTTATAATGTCTGTACTGGCAGCTGTCTTGAAAATAGCATGTTGGTTTGGAACAGAGACGTTGATTTAGTAACACACTGGAGAGAGGATTGCACTTCTGACCCATCTCTGTTACTGGACAGTGTCTTCTGAAACCATCAAATCCAAGTTTCTGACTAAATAAAATGAACCAAACCCTTAAAGGCATCTGCTCATACTCATTATCTGGTGACACAATCACAGAAAGACAATGAGGTGTGACTTTATAGATCAAAAAGTGTATGGTAAGTATTTTAAGACTCATTTAACACACGCAAATCCACATATAAACACATACGCACAGCCCTCCTTAAGAAAATAAATACATTCAAGCACTTGTTTTGAGATTTCCACATTGTGTTTCTAATGTAGTTGCAGGAAATATCCTTTAGGAAAAGTTTTTTTCTTTGCAACTAACAGAAGCCACATTGTGCTGTTCTAGTCAGTGTTTTCCTTTAGAAGGTCATACAAGGACAAGGATTCCATGTGGTGTCGCACTAATAGTGAATCTCTGCCTGTGATGCGATTTTGATCGGCTCAATCAACTGACATGGGTTTTCTTGCTACCCAGATCTTTCTATATATGATAAATAATGCTTTTGCTCATTGTTATTTGTCATTGGTATTTTTACTGGCTGGTTGACATTGCGTTGATGGGGCAATGAAGCAATGAAATTTCCTTTATATTATTTGCCAGAGAGATCAGACCAAGGCCAAAGACCAACCAAATTAAGTGTGTGCATGTGCATGTGTGTGTGTCTGTGTGTGTGTTTGTTTGTGTGTGCACGTGCATGTGTGCATGAAACCATATCTGCCAATGTTATGATTGGATTTAGCTCATTGATCTGTGTTTGTATTGAAGTACTCCAGGAAAATTGCTTCTCATGCCAAACCAAAATCAGCAATAGATGATGTCATTTTTACTATGTTTGTGTCCATTTTACACAGTCAGCAATGGCATATCAGATTGGCCAGGCTGAAATTAAAGGGGTATACCACCACTTACCATTTCAACACCAGTCCAGAATTCATGTTATTCCTGCTTGGACAGGCTAATCTACAGCTGTTTCTGAAAAGTAAAAACCAGAGCACCATGTGTTTTCACCAAGATGATTACTGTTGATGATTGACTCTGGAGACTTGCAGAATGTTTCTTCACAACCAAAATAATGACCATTATGAAGTAGCAGTGCTAGTTCTAATCAAGAAAATGTATTTATAAGTGCGGAAAATGAAAATGAACTGACCAAGGGGATCATAATATCTCACTTATTGATTAAGATCAATTTGACAGTGCACAGAAACTAGCCTTGCTCCCATATAAATAATCTCTATTTAAACTACACCAAATTACTCAACTCATGTCATATTATGGTGCTGCTATCCATGTTCTTATGACACAGCAAAACTATAAAGCATAAATCCTTTTGAAACCCTTCCTTTGGAGAGTTCAGTGTCCTGGATATCTCATAGCCATATATTGCTGATGTTTCCTCTGTCCGCCCACGATCAAAGAAACTACCTGGGATAATCATTTCGGCTTTTCATTATGTCCCTGGGCTAGCAACAAGTCTGTGTGAAACATATTCCCTCAGTACCGCTGCACAGTTTCTCTTCGTTCTGCACTCCATGTTCAATGTGATTGTTATTGCTATGTCAGAAGGTTTCTAACTGTAGGTCAACCATTTAATAGCTACATTGACTGGTTTTGGTAGGACACCCTGGACCAATAAACTTGACTTGACTTGAGGAAATCGTAAGTAACCCAATATCCAAGAGTGAAAGTATCTTCAGATTTCCTTTAATTTTCTGCCATGTAGTCCTGATTTATACGTATTCCTTTAAAGTTATGTTGCTGTTGGAGTTTATGTCATTGTCTTGAAGATATGGGCACATAGGTTTCTTTCCTGCTTGTGGGAACATATGTGAAGGGTGGTGGAAAATTTTCCACAACTGGGCTATCCAGGGAGGCTGCCATGTACAGGTAGTCATTGCTTCCGTTTTTGTTGACATTTTTACCCGTTTCTGGCAGCTCCTGCTGGACTAACACCACCTTTTTAAAGTCAGGGGAAAAAGCAAAGTGTGGCATCGATTCAGCTTGGCAAATTCCACAGGTCCAGTTTCCCTCTAGTACAACATGCAAGTTGTGCTGTGAGCGAGGACCGGTCAGTGCTGGGTGATGGAGATGCTGCACCCCTAAGCTCGACCATGGGGCATTAATAAGACATGAAGGTAGTCATAAAATCAGAAATGAGCTGGGTTCACATATGCAACATGATCATTCCAGCTGCACAGTTGCACATGCTTTTTTGGGATGCACTTTGAATTCAGACCATAAGTTTGAATTCACTGAGTTTAAGTACTTACCCATGATGGGGGTACGGATGCAAAGACTATCTTGCAACTTCAAAATATTTTTCTGACCCGGTTACCCCCTTTTCACTCCAGGTCTGCAGGCCACATACAGTTCAACCAATATACTCTAAAATATCCAGCGTCACATAGAAAAGCTGGTAAATGTGTGGAAGGTTTGCCTTATAGTGACGTTTCTTTGCAACAATACAAATGCTGCGCTCAATTTCCTCAAGAATGCATTTGTAATCCTAAAAATTAAGCTGTTTCTGTCGAGAAATAGTACATTTAACCACATTTCAATTGATTTACTGTTCCTTATTTTACATTTCATCATTTCCTTCTGATCATTTTCACAGCTTCCCTTCATTTTAGCAGATGGATAGGTGTTATATAACACCTTTGATTCCCTGTGTGGAAGTTCAAGTCTGATTGGCTGTGAGGGTCATGGGAGAGGAAGTGTTTTCAAAGCGAGAGATGGGCTCAGTATTTACATTAGGATATCCGTCCGCAGGCCCTCAGCGGCCCTCCAACCCCCCGTAGAGTTTGTTGAACGTGACACACACACCAGGTGGAGTGACCTCTGCTGACCTGCAGGGCGCGACAGAAGATATATTAGCATAACACTGACAGGAATCTGTGTCACATTAATGCATGAATGCACAGACATATCCCGTACACGTGCACACACACGCACACATACTGTGAACATCCCAATCTCTATGCTACTTACACTTACTCTACACTTATCTTCTCTACATTTCATGCTATTTGAATACATTACTGTGAGCAACTATTACTGTGTTGAGTGAAATGCTGTGTGCCTAAAAATCTGCTTCAAGAATCCAAATTAAACACAGCCTGTCAGGACTGAGACCTACAGTAGACAAACAGGAGATGGCACCAGGTGAAAAAATAGCACTTCTTCCCATGCGGAGTCAAGTACAAACACAGAGGAGCTGAGAAAAGTGGAAAAATAAGACCTCCATCACCTCAGATGCCTGCAGAGATCATTGCGGACAATTTGCATGGCAACAGCGGGCCTATCATCCACATAAAATTCATTAACAGAATAAAAGTGAGATGGTGTGCTTGACTTGGCCACATCTGGTCAATTGAGCAGGGATTTACAATGCAGCCGCTCCACTCCAAACGGCGTTGGATATCTTCTCTCCTGTGCAGCAATGTTTATGTAGGCCAAGTTTAAATATTTGAGGAGCACATGTGGGGATGAATGGTGGCACAGGATTTCATCATAAAGCTGTGAAGGGCGAGTCGGCAGGGGGTCATTTTAACAGTAGTGTCAACAGCATGAGATCCTACCTCTGTCGACTCAGCAAACACTATATCGCCGACGCTCTGAAAGGCGGTGACGGCTGCTTTCTGGAAAGGCCCGGTGGTTTTCTCAGAACACCTTTGATGGAGCCAACAGGCTTTGGATATCTTCCCTTATTGATTCTGAGTGGCGTGTCTAGTGTAACCATAAGGGGAGAAATAACAAACAGTGAGATATGACAGAAGGAGGGAGAGAATAGGATTGACGTCATTGGCTACTGCAGCCCACGGCTGACGATCTTATGCAACAACAGCGCTCGCTGAGCAGCAGTGACAGAGCTGCTGCCGAGCTCCTACAAAGTCTGAGCAAGACAGCTGCTGCTCCGCTCAGCGAGGTAGTTAATTGAATTTCATGTCATGTCATGTTATTCCTGTGTCTACAGTGTCATTACGTAATGACACTGTAGACACAGGAATGGATGAAACTCCGCGAAGAGCATGCACACCCCAGACGTCTTTTCCACTCCTCTTGACAAGTGAGAAGGGGGGAGAAAAACTTGAATCCTTTTGTTTCTGCAGATGTGCCGGATAATGTGAGATGATGTACCTCTGAAACATCGCTCCTCTTTCCTGGTGCTTCATTATTCCTCTGGTTTATATCTGAGTTTCACTTCGCCTGCAGTATCCTCCCATCTTTCCACCGCCCTATCCCCCAGATCTACCGCTGCTCCAGCTCACAGCCTCTCTCTCTCTCTCTCTCTCTCTCTCTCTCTCTCTCTCTCTCTCTCCTCTCTCTCTCTCTCTCTCTCTCTCTCTCTCTCTCTCTCTCTCTCTCTCCTCTCCTGCTCTGATTGCAGGCAGCCGCTGTCAGAGGAGCGTCTGTGGAAGTTTCCATGCTCCCACCCACTCAGACGCCGGGACAAGAGCCACCTCAAGTGGGCTCTGCTGTCAGCTACTGCTGTGTGGGTTTCTGTTTACCCAGCCTCCCTGTCTGTGGATATCCAGCACACCCTCGGCTCACACATCATCACCCCGCCGTCCACCTGCTCCCCTCTCTGCACTTGAGGAGTTTCGATCCAACATGAGACACCTACTCAGATAAAAAGATTGCAACTTTAGTGTGAAAGAAACACTCGATCCTGAAGATGAACGACCATTCGCTATTCTGAGTGTGCTACTCACAAAAGAGGGAGCAGTTAGCTGTGGTTTTTAAAGGAATAGTTCACCCAGAATACAAAAAACAACTATATTTTCCCACTGAGTCCCAGAGCAGCCTAACTTTCCAGGTAGTTTGTGATTTGGTGAGGTTTCCATTCCAGGTCTTCCCTGTGTAGCTCAAACTGACAAACATTTACTTGAAAAAACTCAACAGCGACAGCTCTTTCCAAAAACAATGAAACGGATACCCAACATAACCCACAACTCTCAGGGGTGACGAGTTTTGTTGGGAACTATTTCCTGCCCAAGAACATCATGCCTATCCATTCCAAATTCACTCTGCTTGTGGGTGGATGGGTACAGTTTGCTGGTGTTCTTCAGGAAATAGTTCCCAACAAAACTCGTCACCCCTGAGGCCTGTGGACAGGTTGTTGACAATTTGAAGTCTGCAAATGAATACCTATCCAACAGGGACAGGGACAGGGAAGACCATGACAGACTGGTCCAGACCATGACAGAATGGAGACCCAGACAAATCAAACAGAAACTATCTGGTCTATCTGCTTTCCAGGTAGCGCTTTTTTATTTTCATTTTAGGTGAACTGTGCCTTTAATTTTGGAAAGTTAAGATTAGGTACTAATTTCATTTACCAAAATGAATTAATTTGTCTTCCCAAAGACACTGCATTTCTTTTTAGTTCTTAGACATTTCACTTGTCATAAGGATCACAATAATCCCACACTAATACATCGCAGTGGGTCACTCCTCGCACCTCACCTCGCTGCACTCTCCTCTTTCCCCAAATTCTTCTCAGTTCTGCCTTTTTCAGGTCAGCCTCGTCTTTGACCCCTCCCTTCAGGCTCGCGTCTTCAAGCATCAAATTTCCATCCCTCACCCCGGCTGTCCACACCGCTCTGCCGCAAGCCTCAGTCTCTCTCCTCCTCTCTCCTCTTTCTGTTTGTCTGTCTGTCTGTGGGCATGCATGTCTGTCTACTCGTCTGCTGGGGGTTTCCATGCCGGTTTCCATTTCCAGCCCCCCCCCACGTGCACGCACACATGCGCAGACACACACACACATATGCACACGTGCACACACGCATACACAGACGACACACACTTAGACGCACCTGCATTACCCAGCCCGCCACATTTGACACAGACACTCCCTCTGTGGAGGCTCCATTGGAAAGAGAGCAAAGAGAAAGGAGGGCTGTGTTCAGAGGAGCGAGAGAGAGAGAGAGAGAGAGAGAGAGAGAGAGAGAGGGAATGAGGGGAGATGCCTTGAGACTCAGTTGGTTTTGTTTATTTGAATGGCAGCAAAGAGGCTGCGTACAACTCTGTGTTAGTGGTCTGAGCAGACGCCAGTCACCATTGCTAACATACACTAGGGGGGGTTTAAAGGCTCTCTAAATGGGAATACAAATAATCCACTAGTTGGCCTGCATACTGCAGCAAAACAGGCTTTGGTAAAGAGGTGACTCAACTTTAATGCCACATCATCAAGGACAGTAGCAGCAGCATTCATTGCAGAACCTAAGATATTACGTCAATGTAGACACGGCAGGTTCAGTCTTATAAGGCCTTATAGTAAGACAGGAAATTAAATCTACTTTCAGGACATTTGGCTCATGTGACCGCCCAGGTGACTCTCATGTTCTGTATGTGTGTCTGGTCCAGGTGCGTAGACCACGCAACAGTTCAAAGAAACATCCCATCGAGGATATTGTAGCACACTGACCACTTATTCTGATGCTGCATGATATTGACTCTACAACAGAGGGAAATTTACCATGTCTTTGTTGTCAGGATGAGAGGAGCTCTGCCCAATCATTGTGAACCACCTGTTGGATTTTAAACAAGTGAATAGCGAGACGTCAGGTCCAATCAGTTGAACAATACGTGACCATATGCAGCTCCAGCACAAGGTTTATTTTGTCAGCTGGCTGAATCGGTTTTGGCCCCCACTGCAGCTCTAATATATAGCAGTCCACACAAAAATGCATTTATCCAAAGGATTGCGCCACTGTAATGGTATGCACACTACAGTGTGTTGTAAGGTGGAGCAGGCCTCAGGGAACCCAAATACAAGTGTTTTGAATCATACAGATGTTTAGTAAGCACCCTTAACTGCTAAATCAAAGTTACGATTATTGGGTGAAAATTAGTCTTGATCCCTGCGTGGCTTTCAGGGGTCCCCTCTGGTTCAGTAGGAGTCATGGAGGTGTGTGTTGTTTGAGGAAACACTGACCCCCAGTGGCAACAAGTAGATCATTGACCTGAATACTGCTTCACTGTTTATCATTGTCAGGAAAGGTACTAAAGCTTTTAGCCAACGACAATGTCATCTGGACGTTTGGCGAGAGAAGTATTTGATTTTCCTTTTTTTCCCTTGATATCCTGAATGTGAATCACATATATAGTTCCTAGAAATCTTTACTTAACTATTAAGTCCTGACATTAGAACAACATTAGACATTAGAACAACAAATAGTTGAGTGTCTGGAGCAGTTTTTATAGAGTTTGGGGTATATTAGCATTACTTATACCAAAGTTACTTTTATATAGTATGATCTTTGTAAATGATCTATGTCATCAACTAATGATTTATCATGGTCATACATTTTGAAAAGGCCTGAATTTATCACATTTTTGGAGTAAATGCAACCTTAAGTTTCTAATTTGTCTATAAAACTTGCATCACCAACTTTGGATCAGAATCAATATATGAAAATGAAAAACTTTACCTTGTATAACTTCAGTGATATTTTTACCCCTTACTCCTCAGAATCTGCGGAGGTATGATTTTTTCCAGTGGCAGCAGGCTGCTATGAGCTTATTCGCCTCTGACAGGTCATCTCACATGTGGCTTTAACACGTGTGAGGCATTTCTTTGACAGCTACACTAACCAGCCCTCTGGACACCGAAAACAAAGGCCAGACTTTGTTGAAAGCTCTGTGTCTGTTTTGTGTGAGGCTGAGCTGAGCTCACATGAGGAGGGGCTTGAATCAAAGCCTGGTCATGTAAAATGTCAGCCTAGGCTTGTGGATTCAGATCGGGCTGTTGAATTGCTGTGGATGTTGACTTACATGCACATCTTGGGAAATACAATTAGCAGTCTTTGAATGTTGAAACATCTTCAAAAGTAAAAAAAAAAAAGAAATGATAAAGCATATCTTTAAATGCCGTTTTCAATTATGTTTGTTGATTGACAGGAAACATGAGAAAGGGTTGATAGCTGTTTAATTTCAGACATATGTGGAATACCGTGATTTGGACAGGATGTAGATGAGAGATCCAAACAGCACTCATTCAGACAAACTACTGCGACATCGAGCTCTATCTATCAAACAACACATCATCAATCATACACACGTGTACAGAAAAAAATATGAACATTTCTCAAATTTTGACTCAAGATTTGACATTTGCATAATTGCTGGACAGACTTTTATGTTCAGTGTTGGGATACTCAGTCACAGCAAGCAGAGTGTAAAGCATTCATCAATCATTACAAGTTACAAAGTCTACTTTTTTAAATTTCTTAACATGCAAATATTAAGGATAGTGAAACAAAATACAAGCAAGCACATATTAAGCAAAATCTCTTAATAGCATCTTAAATGTACATATCAACACAATCAAAATGGCTTGAGTCGTCTATTTGGTGTTAAATAATGCAGCAGTCACATATGAAGATGACTAAAAGTGCATTTTGTGCATCAACAGCAACACAGTAAAACAGTTGCTACTGTGCCTGGACAATTAAGTTATGATTCAGTTACATATTACTCATGTTTAATGTTTAATGGAGCATCTAATGCCTTTGTGTACTGTTTATTTTCATTTCAATCTCTCTCTGTCTGTCTCTCCCTCTCTCTCTCTCTCTCGCTCTCTCTCTATATATATATCTCTCTCACTCCTAATTCCAGGCCCTGACCTAACAAATCCCAGAGCCCTAATTCTGTCCCAAAGCACCACTAGCAGCCCACTTCAGCTGGTGACAGTCAACCTCTTCTTCATGTAGAGAAAAGCCAGGTACGTAGCCCCTCCCAGAATACCTATCAGCAGTGTGGTACCAAAGATAGCCGGCGCGTTCTTCCTGGCCACGCGGAACGCCACGGGCAGGACGGCCGAGATCAGGATGTTGTTGACGTGGCCCAGAACCCTCCGGAAGGCTGGGCGGTCCACCACGCGCGCGTAGTAGGTCTCCAGGTTGACACGGTTGCCGTTGCCCCAGTAACGGCGGGAGAGGCCGAGGAACTTGAGGCGGTGCAAGGTGACGGCCAGGGAGACGTCGGCCATGCTGAAGAACTCGCCGCACAGCCAAGAGGGGCTGCCCTCCTCTATATTCATGAAGGATAACAAATAGTTCAATATTGCAGCATCATCAACATGAATAAGAGTCAGCGGCTTCTTTATTCCCTTAGCAGATGGCAGTTAAAATTAACAACGATGCTAGAGTGGTGAGTTGCCGTGGTTACCTGGCGTTTCCTCCACCCTCCTCTGCAGCTCTGTCTCCACCTGGTCCATCACATTCTCCAGCTCATCCAGAAGCTTCTTCAGGTACTTCATGTTGTCATGGTCAAACAGCTTGGACTGGGGGAATATTTTCAATATATCAAAACATGTATTTTCAGTGTATTCATCCATCGTACAAACATCCCGACCTACTTCCTTTTGTCATCATCAGTGTCAAGTGTTTTTGTGAATAAATTAGATTGGATAATGTCTGAGCTATTAGTAATATAATACAAAGAGACAGACTGACATACCCTATAGCTACAACAAACTAATAAATTCAGAAAATTGATTCGCTTTTGCTAATGCAGCCTTTCAAACCAAATGCCAGATTATGATTATGATACTCAAAATCCCAGACAATATCTAGTCTCATATCATAATATCGATATAATATCAAGATATTACCCAGCCCTAGGTGTAGCTCAGTGAAACTGCTTTTTAGTTTGCTCACATCAACTGCTGTTCATTCATATTTACTTTGCCTTTGTCCGTTACACGCTTTACTTCAAGGAGAAGAGGTTTGGGAGGGCACAAGCCCCTCTGCAATTCATGGAAAACAACAGTTTTGCCTGGGCAGCTATTTTCATGAATAATCTACGGAAAACAGCACACTTCACGCTCCACCGCCTTGAATGATGACTTACTTTCAAGCGCCTCTGTTTTGCTAAATAAGCGTCTTTAAGTTCTGGGTTCTGCTCTGCCAGTTTCTTCAGCTCCGACTCTGTGTTTCCGATCTGCGCTGTCACACACAAACACAGCAGCAGGTTAGACATGATGAAGTACACGGTGCTTTCCAGGATTACAAAGTTGTACGCGTTAGTTTAGTTCTCACTTTAGAAACTTTCTATGATGATAATATCAGATTTGTCTGTCTGTGTTCATTTGCAAGGAGTTAATATCTGATATACAAGGTGCAGATCCCCTAAAGCTTGCTTCTTCAATCAGTGAGTCTCATATAAATAAAGACATATTGATAAGGACGAGAAACTTAGTTACTGTTCAACTAAATGTTTGAAAAGACAAGATGCATGATTGAACAGTCCTGGCATGATCAATGGTTCCACACGTCACTCAGATAATACTGTATCATGCTGAGATGATTGCAGGACCATAATAAGTGCTTTAGTTTAATCAAAAGGCCTGCACAGTCCCCTGATTTCAATCCACCTTCAGAATAAGGTGGAACAAAATGTTCACAGTAATAATGTGCTACTAAAAAACCTGCAGAACCTGTTGGGGCTATCTTGGCGCGGAGCAAGATCCCTACAGCAGGTTTAAAACACTTTGTTGAATCCATGACAGTGTTCTGGCTCCTACCTGGTACTAGATGGGTGCATGTAATAAGGTAGATACTACTGAATAATGCTTATGTTCCAATGTATTTACGCATGAACGCAAGCATTGCAACAATAGTGCATCCCAGAGCGTCTTACTTCGTATGCGTGTGGTAGCGTAGGCTGGTATGTGGGAGTCCACTGTGATCTCAGGGTGGAGGATGCAGCCGTGGGTGTAGGCATCCATCTGTAGTGAGTCCAGCAGCTCTCTGTAGTGCTGCACTCTGTGGTAGTACATGCTGCCCTCCTCAGGGATCAGCCTCGGCGTGCCCTCTGGACACAAAGAAGACCATGCAGAGGAAGGAGGAACGAGGCACTTGTCAGTTTAGTTGCCCTACAGCTTCATAAAAGTCGTAAAAGTTTTCTTTCTTCAACTGGAGAAGTGATGTGATTTCGTCCTACAGGCATTAGAGAATCCAACCAATGAAATATGCATTAATACACTACTACATCAGATTTTAGAGCATAGCTGGAGAGAATCTTGTTTTTTATGGTGTGTAATATGAGTAGAATTGTAAAATGGTATTGGAACACATGCTTCTTCTCGTCGGCTTGAACAGTTTTATGCTTACCATGTTTTCTCTCCTTTATTTCCGATTTTGATGCAGCTTCTTAGAGTATAGCTACTATAAATCAATGCAAAACAAGATAAGATGGGAATCAAAATTAAAAAGCAAGGAATGAATTAAAGAAAAGTGAACACGTGCAATACAAAATTCACAATGGACAAAACTTAAAAAATACACAAAGAAAATTTTTAAAACTTCCTTACAAATATGAAAATTTGTAAGGAATCAGGACTTTTTTACTCTGTTATGTGAACCCCACTTTGTTCTTATCCAGTCCTCATAGTATATCATTTACAGTAAGACAAAAAGACATTCATGAGAGTTCGTTCCGTTCATTCAGTCTCACCATCTTTGAAGTTCTGCTCCAGGTAGTCCATGATCTGTGTTGGGTCACAGATGACGTTGTCATTGTGGACGAGGACCGGAACCTCACCTGCAGGATTCAGACGCATGAACCAGGGCTCGTTGTGTTCGCTCAGCGGCAGGCTGACATCATACTCCTCACAGCGCAGACCTTTCTCTGCTATGGCCAGACGCACCTGAAATACAGACATTATGATTGTGGATATGACCATAGAGACACTAGTGCTGACATGCATTTTAACAGCAGATCTATAAATGATTGTTATCTTTTGATTTTCATTGCTCAGGCCTCCTGGTGGTATACAAATTGACTTTTAGATAGTTAACCGTATCTTTGGTTGTTGCACTGAATACTAAAGAATTTGCAGAAGATTATAAAACTGAACTATGTACATCTTGTCTAATGTTGCAGGCATCTCTGTTCTTGAACCAATCATTAATGGCCATAATACAAACTTTATACAGTAGGATAAATATTTCACAAGACTGTTTTATAGGTGGCAGGTACATCTTTACTTTCTTATCATAATACAGATGTTCTGAGGTAAACTGGACATGCATGTTGAGATAAGGGTTTGCATCAAAGCCTAGTTAGAAAATGGAGTGATCAATTAAGTTATTAAAAGGATTTGATTACTGATAACTTATAATGGATGCTCATGTTAGAGAGCAGACTCTTCCATATTCAGGTAGAGGCCCATTACACCATGCACAGCTTTGCTACGCACTCATGCAGAGATGTAAACAAACAATTCCCTTGACTCATACTGTAATAGTAACGTTTTCAGCAATGGCACATACGTTTGTTTAACAATTAAGATGGATGGGTAGGCTGTATCAGGCTACTTCCCAACCCTACTGACGTCCAGGATAATTGACCCATTTCACCAGATCCACTTCCAACCTCAGATTGGGGAACTGTCCACTCCTCTGTGGTGCTGAAACGTTGACACTCACCTTCTGAGAATTGAAGGACTGCGTCCAGTGATAAAGCGTCAGTTTGGATTCATTCTGTTTTGCGCTTTCTACAATTGCCTCACTGTTGTCATGCGCCTCTTCCACTGCACCTGTCTTGATAAGCATTTCTTTCTCATCTTTAGATTCAGAGCTGTTTTCAGCCGCCATTTTACCTGTCAGTGTGTTAGGGACGATTGAGGGCAGAGCAGCACACCAGATCAGGGTCAGACTGCCACCTAGCGGTTCGGAGCGCAAAGGCTAATCCCCTTTTTCATATTATTGTATATCAAATATGGCTGTGTTGCCAAAAAGAAATGATGAAAAAATTCTCTTAATCAAGACACTGTTCCCTTTTTGTCCCCTTCCTTGAAAACTAACCACTGCAGCCATTCAAAAACTGCGATTGATTAAAACGACCAGCAGAGGTCGCTGTTATCCACTCCATTCCGGCTACCAAGGCACTGAACATCAAAATAGTCTGGAGAATATTTTACAGGGTCATCACTGTCATAAATTTGATTAATTCATGTTTAATGTTAATGGTTAATTCATATTTTTGAATTTGAGGCAGAATTTTGACAGGAATATGCAGATGCAATTTGGAAAACGTATAAAATAGCAGAACATTTCTCACAACATGCTAAGTTTGAAGGATAAACACAAACTATTTTGTTCACTCAGTGAGTCTATGGTGCTTCGACCCATACGAAAAAAACCTAGGGTAATCCCACACTATATTTCAATAGGATACTATAAAAATATCAAAATCACAAATCTCTACAGGAATATTGCAGGGATATTAGTTTCTATATTGGAGATAAAACATTAACCATCAAGTAATAAGGTCATTTAGCTCCCTTTTTACTACAACAGGGACACGAGATCCCTGTAGTAATATCATAGGATTATTATAGAGGACTATTATATATGGCAAGAGGTAGAATAGGAGGTACAAATACCATAAACTGTACTTTTACTGGTATTATTGTAATATTCGGAGAAGGATAAACTACTTTAACCTCACGACTGAGTTTCATAAACATGCTCAAAGTCTGCATGGGAATAAAATGTTTGCGGGGAAAAGCACCTGTATGAGGCGCGTCTTTCAAACATCCAGTGGCATTTGGAACGGGATTTATTAGCGGTACACTATTTGAAGGGTTTCAGGATCTTAATTGGGTGGGGGGTGGGGGGAGTGGGAGGTCCCATTGACATGACGTTGCAATTGGCCCAGTGTCTTTCTTCTGCAGGGACTCGACGCCTCTCTCTCTCCCTCTGTGATCAGTGGGTGAGAGGGGGGAGACGGGCAACACACAACGGAGAACACGGCGTGCGCCTCCGGTAAATGACGCCCTCCATTCATACCTTTACACTTACCATTACGCATGCCTTTTGTATTACATATCAGTGTCTGGAACTACCACCCTGCCGCTCATCCTCATCTTCCATTTTCGCTCCTTTACTTCTGCCAAACAGAGTCATCATCTTGTTGGCTCATCCTGTCTTCACTCCATCGGTCCTGGATCCCTGGATAGCCCATCCTCGGTCCTGGAGACGTTTGAGTCTGCAGCAGCGCACGATCTGCTTTATTTCTAGCCTTTATCTGAATGACGGGCGGAAGGTTTGACTTCGACGATGGTGGCACTTACTGCGGGGGGTGGGAGGATGGCAAAGCCCACGGACACGGCATCTGCACCGGACCCAAGGGCCAGGGCGAGTACGCCGGGTCCTGGTCCCATGGCTTCGAGATAGTGGGGGTCTACACCTGGCCTAGCGGGAATACCTACCAGGGCTACTGGTCCCAGGGGAAGCGGCATGGGCTCGGTGTGGAGAATAAAGGCAAGTGGACCTACCGCGGAGAGTGGAGTCACGGTTTTAAGGGTCGCTACGGGGTCCGACAGAGCCACAACACACCTGCCAGATACGACGGTACCTGGAGCAACGGGCTGCAAGATGGATATGGGATCGAAACCTATGGCGACGGCGGTAAGAAACCCCTTCTTGCAAATATGGCTCAGTGTTTGTTTCTGTCTCTTTAATGGACGTGTCTCTGTGTGTATCTGTGTGAGGATGCTCAGACTGAAACTGAGGTAATAGAGATGCATCAGTGCATTCATCTCCATCCGATATGATCTGGGTTGAAGTTAAGATTGCGCACTGCGCACCACGGTCAGCGCAATATTAATTCCCCCGAAAAAAAAAAAGAAACCGTTTATGCGTTACTGCCCCCGTAATGTTAACTTCTTGGATGGCGTTTAGGATAAAGTTACCTCTCTTCTTCCGAAGCGCATCTTATTTGGCAACCGCTGATTGCTGCTCATGTGACAGAGGGAGGGGAGTGACTCCTGTCGCCTGCTCGGTGGCTCCATGCCCCGACTGGAAGGAGTTTGGAAATCAGAGCAGATCAATCAGTTTGGAGCCAATTATAGCCGGACTATCACCTACTCCACCTACATTTTCACATTTGAACCTTCACTGCCGAAACCTCGGTCTTTACCTGCCATTTTTAAGTGTATTTGGCCTTTTCCAGTTTTTCAGTTTTTGAAACAAGGATCAGATGCGATGAGTAAGGTGAGATAAGTTGCCATGTTACCAGTGTAAATGAACTTTCAAGAAGTTTTTGAAGAATTGCATTTTTTTTGGCACCAGTTGAGTGAGCTAGCTTTCTGCCAAGTGTCAAGATAGTGACACTTGTTTCCATAATTTTTCTGGAATTTGGGCATCTACTGGAAAAAGTTGCATTACCTCACCCCATTTGATTTATTATTATAATCTATTTAATGTTAAAAAAAAATAGATTTTAAGAATGAATAGAGGGTATAGAACAGAACTGGATTAGAGGTAATCTAATCAAAAATCATTATTTCAATAAAAAATACAAATATAAATATAAATGTGTTATCATATCAGTATAATTCTGGCCTATTTTGAGCCATGTCAGATCACACACTTGAACAGTGTGTGTGATGTGACACACTGTTCAGGGTTAGGGTTAGGGGGTTACACCCTTGAACGGTGCTGAAAGTGAGAGGAAGCTGGGCCGAGGCCTGTCGCTGAACTTTGATCTCAGTAATCAGTGGCATGTTCACAGATTTAGTCTGTCTAGTGGTGTATCAGGGAGATAACATCCCGCAGCACTGATCATGATGGGCCTACAGGCACTGTGCTGCAGGCCTGCTGAGTGTTGTCCTGTTCAAATACTGCTCTCTTTTCTGGATATACAGCATAAGGTGTTGGAGTGATTTGTGTGCTTTGTACGTGCCTATTTCCACTTAGCGGAAGCAGAGGCCTTATGGTGCAGTATAAATGCTTAAAATATGATGGTTAGGGAGGATTGGGCTTAGGAAACCAACTGATTGTAGAGGATCTACAGAACATCTGGCCGTCTGACCCTGTAACATCCTGATAACCTGATCTGCAGGGTCACAGAATTGAACTGCAGCACAGCGCCAGCCTGATAATCTCACGCTGTCTATCTAGCTCCCCGACCAAACTATATCATTTTCCCCCGCAGTCTGATCATTATATGTCTTATTTTGTTGTCGTGGTCAAGGCAATTTGAATGCTGGATTATCAAGCCTTTGTTATTATTAGGATCAGCCCCATTAACTGTACTGTAATTCGATGCTCTGAAGAAGCTACAGTAGGCCAGCACATGCTCGTTGGGCTCAGCAGCACCAAATGGGATTAATGAAATATTCCTCTCATTATGTGACTCATAGCAGTTCCCTGTCGTCAGAGACAAACGGCCGTTGGTGAATGTGCCTACTGTGGGGGAGTTGGTGGCCGCCTGAAAATAGGCTCCTAGCTGAGTGATTCACATTCATCCCAAGTGATCCTCAGTATCACTCCCCTAATCAAAGCTCTGTGATTGAGTTAGTTATGCTCACAGTCCCAGTTCTTAGGGGATGGAGAGATAACATTTCATTAGGTTGACATACTCAGCACCCCCACAGCGGGGCTCTTCGCACATCTCCATATCCATCCACACTAGTTGCCGTACTGCACACTTTTTATCCATGTATGTCTGGATTATTCCCCTGGGAGGTGACATATCAATAACAAGATGTACCCCAAGAGACACAAGAGTCCTTAAGAAAGATTTTAAATTTAGACAGTGAAGGACGGTTTTATTTTATTTTTTCAGATCAGGAGAACAGATCTGTCGTGTCGTTTCTGTGTGCAAATCTTAAAAAGACATGTTTAGTTAGATTTAAGATAAGACAGATTTGACCTTTCACTTCAGTCTTTAGCTGCAGTTGCTGCAGTTACAGTATCAAGAAATAACTGACTTCAGTCAGGAGCAGGATGATTGTCTGCGGATGTAAATGTAAAACATCATAATTGACCAATATTTTTTAGGGCAACACAATTAAGCATGAAACTGCAACGCTGACTGCTGAATGAAGATTGCATTTTATTTATTCAGAAGAAATCAAGGAATTAGTGTCACGTGAATTTTTTGGCCTGTAAAAATCAAGATGCACATCAGAGAAAATTGGTAACCCTAAGTACAATCTATTTGCCATGTAAAACCATGATATATGTTAATAATTAAGTAAGCATGAATTATTACTATATGACTGGAAAAGGAACTAAACAAGAAGAGATATGCTGAGAAACTGACTCCATGTTTTATGGGCCAGTAAGTAGTAGTAGTAGTAAATCTTTTACACGTGAGCACAGCCATAAAAAATTGTTATGTAAGAAAACGTAATTTATAAGACAGAATTACCAACATTTGCATAATGCAGACGATAAAAGTGGAGTTATAACTAATATATATGCCTTCGGTGCTTACATAGGATGCACAGATGTCGTTTTTTACCAATATCAGTGCCAACAGCAATCTTCCCTAACTCATACCATTTTAAGAATTCAGTACAAATACATTTACAACACTGGTTAAGCTTTTCAGACATGCCTCTCTTCAAATAGTCAAGTGTTACTGTGATCGTTGGGGGTGACACTCCCTGTAACAAGGACTCAAGCATGTAAATTAAAGGAGATGGGCTAGATAAAAGATTGGCTCCTCTTTGAAGTAATTGGCTCTGGTCAAACCTGAGTGAAACAAGCAGAACTTACACACACACACACACACACACACACCTGCATACACAAGCGGCACTTCCAGGTTGCCCATAGACAATCAGTTCCAACAATCGACTGCAAAAATATAATCAGTCCCACTCCATTTCTCCTTGTTAAAGCCCAAAACACCCGATTGCCTACTGATATATCAATGCATCACTCTTACCTGCAACATACTGCCTGGAACTGATGGGTAATAGAGTGAGTGTTTCTAAGAAAATGAAGCCTAATTCACTCGCTCTGCCCAGATCAGGCTGTAAAAATTGGCTTTTTACCACCCTGAACACATAAAGCTGCAGTGTTATGTCTTATAAGCAATAGCAGAGATTTTTGAGTAACTCTTCTGTTTCTGTGTTTGTCTACTCTTAGTTCCAGCTTTAATATCTTGCTAACTTATGATTGTTTACATACATTTACCTGTTCCTGGTAAATACCTAGTCTATATGTGGTGGATATAACTAGTACTTACACTGTAAAAACAAAAGCTTGACCAAAATTGTTTTATGATCTCACTTTAAAGACTTTTCTCTGCAGCAGTATATTATCTAGAATATGTCCAGTGGTGATTATCATGTATGAATAACTGACCAATGTCACCCTTTTCCACAGGTACCTATCAAGGGCAATGGATGGGAGGGATGCGGCATGGCTACGGCGTGCGTCAGAGTGTGCCTTATGGCATGGCTACAGTTATCCGCTCCCCTCTGCGTACGTCTCTGGCCTCGCTGCGCTCCGAGCAGAGCAACGGCACCGTGCTCCAGGACCTGTCGTCCCCTGCAGACACGCCCACTGGCAGCCGCGGTGGCTTCGTCCTTAACTTCCACTCAGACAGCGAGGTCGTCACTGGCAAGAAGAAGGGCCTGTTCCGCCGGGGCTCGCTCTTCGGCAGCCTCCGGCAGCTGCGCAAGTCTGACTCGCGGACGTCCATCTCCAGCAAGCGCAGCTCGGCGCGCAGCGACGCCGCCATGAGCCGCATCAGCTCCAGTGATGCCAACTCCACCATCTCCCTCGGTGATGGCGAGCTGCCAGACGAGGACCTACCTCTGGAGGACCATGTGGACGCCACCACAACCGAGACCTACATGGGCGAGTGGAAGAATGACAAGCGCAATGGATTTGGTGTTTCGGAGAGATCCAATGGGATGAAGTACGAGGGGGAATGGCTAAACAACAAACGCCATGGTTACGGGTGCACGGTTTTCCCAGATGGCACCAAGGAAGAAGGGAAGTACAAAAATAACGTGCTTGTGCGCGGAATAAGGAAGCAGTTGATACCACTTAAGAACCCCAAAACCAAAGAGAAGGTGGACCGTGCTGTGGAGGGGGCACAGAGGGCTGCAGCCATTGCCAGGAGCAAAGTGGAAATAGCAGCTTCCAGGTAGTGTGTTTGAGTGTGTATGGGTTGGTGCATGCATCCATGTATCCGTATATGCATGCAGGTTCTCATAAACACAAGCCAGGATCGGTGTTCCAACTATTACACACACACCGGTTTTGCTTCCTCCGGTTCAGTGCTCTTCATTTCAGCACGCTCTCCCACTGCTGAGCATCGGCAGGCTTTTGTCGCTGTCACATGTAAGTACAAGCCGATCCCGTGAGCCAGACAAACAGTGGAGTGTTTGATAGCTATCTTCAGGTCTGATTGAAGGGACATTCTTCTGTAAGTGGAGACCCGCGCTTATACATCATCAGCAGTCAAGGCTTTTGTGTGGCCTGTGCGATCATCCCTGGAAAAGGTTCTGTTTCTATTCTCTGCCCATATCTTTCATTCCCAGGGAGTGGGGTCATGCATCTTGTGTGTGTGTGTGTGTGTGTGTGAGAGAAATTTATGTGTCTGTGTGTTTATGTGGGTGCAGTATAGCCATACCTGCGCCTATGCCAAGTGCGTCTCGTGTGCCCCGTAACGATACCTGTTCCTCCTGCCAAGTGCTGCTCTGATGTGGCATCTGCTCTTTAACAGGTGGG
>OMLF01027238.1:0-10373 GCA_900302615.1 Holocentrus rufus
GGGTATGTCAAGTTTGCTGCTACACAGAAGCACAGCAGATAAGCAAATGCATAAACCTTCCCGGCCTCTCGCAGAGAAAGGAAATGGCTGAGCGCATAACGCGACCTCTCAAACAGTGAATAAAGCCATCGCGGCGTCCGTGGCAGGGGCTTGCGGGTCCGGCGCTCGGTGGCCGGGAGCCAGGGGCCATCGCTGCAGCTTGTTAGGGAGACCGTGGAGGGTGGCAGCCAAAAGACTGCCTGTGTTTGCCCGGCTAATATGGAGAGGTTAGGAGCCAGGGAGGGTTCGCTGCTGCGGCCATCGCTCTGCGTCCGTCGGAGCCAACAGAGCTGCAGGAGAAGTCGGGGCCAAAGATGCTAATGTTGCAAATATCAGGCTGGCCAATGTTAGTCCAGCTGCTATGGAGAGCTTCAGGGCAATACAGGGGGCAGGCTACCATGAGTAACTGTTCACGTCAGATCTGATCACTACCCAACCACTATCCACTAATGCAGCCCTACAGTACAAATTAGTGGCAAAGCGGGTATATGTTTCCTACCCAAATATCGTTATAAGGTTCCTATGGGGACTGACGCTGATTACAGCTGGTCTCTTCAACCCTGCTGGGTTTGTCATTACGAATGTATTCTGCTTTTGTTCAAAACCACAGAACTTTATTTTAAATCCTAGTGGAGATCCCAAACATCCCAAATATGTCCTGCTGAATTACAGGGAAATGTGCAAAAAATGTCTCAGATGTAATATTTGATGTAATGCTGCAGCCTTCAAAAATTGCTTCTTGGCTATGAATATTTCACTCAATATAAACTTGATGTAGCTTCAATGAGTTGTTGCACCCAGCAGATTCAGAACATGTATGTGAAATTGTTATACATATAGAAAAGGCAAAAAGGCTAAATTTAAGGGAAAATTTAAGGTGAAAGTCCTCTTTTACACGCCTATAGCATTGCTAAACATTCCTATAGAGACTTACAATCTGTGGTATTCAAAAATAAGTTTACTGTGACCATATTGTACCATATTATACATCATAGTATTTAACATTGTTATGGCATATACTGTGTATCTATCTGTTCCACTCGATAGTGAGTTCACAGGGATCATATTGTAGCTGATAATTTATATCCTCTATCATATTGCTATAAAATCAGATTACATAACACTAACATTTTTTTATCACCCATTATATCACTATAATATTCATATTGGGAGTTACCAGAGTGAGTTTATAGTCAATCTATTGCGTGTTATTTTCTATCTTCCACAGCATCGCTTAATATTCACATAGGGAGATGTAGTTTATCTGTCATATTTGGATAGTATCCTTCTAAAATGTATGATAGAATTCAAGGGACAAGCTACCAAAGCTAAGTGACTTCAACAGTGCAGATCAAGACTAAAATTGTACTAAATAGTCATATTTATTCAGAATATCTCCAACTCAGTAGCACAAAATGATTACCCAGAATTATGTTTACATTGCTCTGCTCTCAGAAACAGGTTCAATATGAAGGTGAATAAACACTCCCATCAGCAGATTTAAATTGTAGTCATGTCATAATCACTATCATCAGCCTCTAATCTCTAACCATAATTAACCTTCAACACAGGCCTCATAAAAAAGAAAGCTCTCAATGTGCTTCAACTTCAGCAATAGCAACAGAACCAACCGTCACAGTAACTCCACAACTCTCATAACCCACATTTTTGAGTGGATGTGAAAACACATTCACAAAACACACTTCTCAGACCAATAAAGCCTTTATATTCTAAATTGCATTGTAAGGGTGCCGTGATCCTTGGTGCTGTGTAAGTTTCATTAATCTACAGACCCATGAAACCTACTCAACAGGCAACGTTAAATAAGGGAAACATAATAATGGATGGCCTTCCACTGGAAATGCCACTTCATTCAATGAAAAGTGAACTTTCTGGAGAGTAATGGTTTTCATCAAACATCACTTTTGCTCATGTTTGCTCATATGGCATAACCATGCTAGTCTAAATAATATACTATGGTCTATGAATGCACTTGAATATCAATAGATTGTTGTTGTGCATTTAGGCCTTCTCTTCCACTTAACATTAATATCATTTTGTATAAGGTGTCTAGGTCTGACTTTGTTGATTTACATTTACATTAAAAAGCATCTCTGGTAAACATTATACTACACATGGAAAAGGGAGTTTTCTCTCCCTTGTCACAACACAGATTGCCACGCACGTCCCATCCTCTCATCCTATCTTCGTTCTTTAAAATTGACAGTTAACACCTCGTCTCGCTTGTTCCCCATCCATCAGAGTCCATTTTTTGAGTCTCTTACTATCTGAGACACCTGCTGCCTGTTTGATTTGTGAGTGCTTTGTGGTTTGGATCTGTGCGCTTTAGGTTTACATCGCTTTTGTACTTGCTTATGTGGATTGGAGGCACTTTGTGTTTACACTTTGTTGTTAATGCAGCTAAATACTGTGCCCACCTCTCAAGGTGGTTCCTGTGATCAGATCTTTTTGTTTTGGGTGCATTCATACCAGGATTTTCTACAATATCAAAGTTAACTCTTCTTATCATCATTCTTCTCATAGGCCAGGATTCATACAATGCCAGGCATGGGCCTGATCTTGGAGTCACCTTTAAAGGAATATTTCAATGTTTTGTGCAAAATACCTTTTAGATAGATATAGTTTATTTGCAGCTTTACTCATTTTCAGCAGAATCATGTGGCATTTCAACATCACAAGAGGCACTAAGCAGGCATATTCACACACATACTCAATGCATATACTCCATTCCTTGCAAAAATTACACTTTAAGCATTAAAAAAAAAAAGACTAAAGACTTCAAGCCTTCATGCTAACCTAACATGACATGCTACCCATCAGAACCAAACCAGTGGACGCACAGAGGTGAAATCATATTGAACATCTTTGTCTCAGTCTGAGTAAGTTCGAAAAAGGGCATTTTGCCCAAAACGTTGGAGTATTCCTTTAAATATTGGAGGCTTCAAGGCTACATTGTGACTCATGATGTTTTGTTGGCAGTCTAATTGTGGTGAAAAGACCCAGGACAGTACATGGGCAGCCATGAAGCCAGAGGCATGCATTTTTCTGCAGCTGTCACTGCTGGTTCGATGGTCAAACATGTTGGGTGCAGGCATGCTGACAGGATGGCCAGAATCAGAGGTTGCAACCTTTATTTTATAAGCTAATATCACTGTGCTAGTTTGCTAATGCACTCCATCTTGGGGCCAAGTGGGGCCATGTGGCTATCATTGGAGACTGGAGTGTTGAGCTGGGGCATGTTTGAGGAAGAGCTACCAAAAGGCCAGAGGGGAGAGGTTGAAGCCAAAAACACAAAGCTAATGTGGCTGGTTGTGGTAGAACGGTGGCCAAAGGGCCGTGTTAGGGCTAACAAGAGTGCGCGTGCGTGCTTGTGTGTGTGTCTGCTCGTGTGCGCCCTTGCGAGCACAGCGGCCCACCGCGACGAAGGGTTGTTTGCAGTCTGCGTGTCCATACGGCAAGGAAAAAGAAACAGACAGTGGCCCTCCACCAACCACCACATACCCCACATCCAAGCTGTCTGTCCTGCCCAGCCAAGAGAATAGAGAGGGAGGCAAATACAGATGGAAGGGTAGTTTCAGTTTGCACGCACAAATGCTTTGAAAACACTGGGAAAAAAGACAAAAGGAAACAACCTGCGCATGTAAGAAAGAAACCTAGAGGGTTTTATAAAGAAAGCCAAGATGGCAAACACAGTTGGATAAAAACTCGACAATGGGGAGAATGTTACAATAGAGTGTTGCAGTTTGTTGTCCAAAAACTGCAAGTGAGTTAGCATTTTTGAGCCATGGGTTCCTGGGGCCCGATATCCAATGTTTTTTTTCCCCATGGCATAATTGATTTAAACAGAAAATAAGAGTGGTGGCTAACTAAGGCTAAGGCACTTTGATGTTTGCTTCTACAACATAAATTACACCCATCTCTACGTCAACATATTAAGCGCTTAAGTAAACTGCTAGCAAGTTGCTATACCGAAACTACAATATAGTTGTGAGAATTGTCATTCTGTTTTGATCTATAGAGCTATCTCATGTTTCTTCACTCTTCTATCAAACTTTTCCGTTGATACACTTACTATTGACACAGCAGTGAATCACCAAATTTAGTTCTAGCAGAGACAGCTAGCTAGCTAACACAGAGGCAGTAGCTACTATGGTGGATGGGTGGAGGGGGCTGGTGGAGAAGTGACATCGGCAAAAGATGGACAACTGTTGTAGTTCATTGTAGCTTTCTGCTTATATGATTTATGATTACTGTGTTGAACAAAACATGTACTTATCATAAAACTTTGTTTGCTGCAGAGTTTAAATTTTCAAAAACCATATGGAAAAAATATCCATCATAAATCTGCCGAGGGAAGACAAAGTAACTTCTGGAATGGACTACAAAATCAGTAGACCAATCATAACATCATTGCCTCTTGTAGCATTTTAATAATTTCCAGAAGATTGATAATGTCCACTGGACTCTACTGCATTTTATACTGTATGCAACTTGGTTAGATTTGGCGGGAAATCTGCTGGATTGTTTTATGGCACAAAAGAGGAAGCTATGGGTTTATGTGAAATGTCTTTATTTTGAGAAACACTAGCACTTGAAGTTATCGTTCATGTTGACTATGGTCTGATTGTTTCCTGAAATTTGTGCCATTTTAAAACATTTAATTTGACAGTAAGGTGTTATTTATTGACAGACAAAAAAGTTTGTTTTATCAGAGTTTCTACAGCAAGTCTCGAAGAGGAGGAGAAAGAAGAGGGAGAAGGTATAAAGATAAGAATGGAAAAGGGAGGAAAAATGAATGGAAGCACAGTCTATCTCTCTCTCTCACACACACACACACACACACAGACACACACACAGCAGACATCTTCCTCATTCATTCGCCCTCAGTGTCAGACTGTTTCCCTGTAGTGACAAGATGTCAGCCTCCAAGATGAACACACAATGCTGGGAGTAGAGATAATAACCCCCCTCTATCTCTCTCATCAAGACAACAATTGAGGTGTGTGTGTGCGTGCGTGTGTGTGTGTGTGCATGTGGGTGTGTGTGCATCTGCGCACATATGTTATTGTGTGTTACATTCACCTGTTTTGCTGGTCGGGTCAGTCCGACTCAGAGTCCAGATGGAGCAGCAGTGTTGGAGAGTCCCTCCAACCAAACCCCAGGCCCAGATGGGTCTCTGTGTAGAAACAGACCCATGGGTGCCCTGTAGTACGCCCACTCACTCATCAAGCCACCAGGAAGTGGCAACCGAGCTAATGTCTCTCTCCCCAGTCGTTACTATAGAGGATCTGCAGTTGCGTCACTAATCTCCCAGCATGGAAACATGGCTGGCTCCATCATGAAGGTCCACTGGAGAATTGACTTGCACAAATGATATGTAAATATATGGCAGTCAGGCTACAGATACCTGAAAAAAACTGCAGACTGTGGGGTGGGGTGATTTTCTGATAGGATAGTGTTGTGTCCAAATGTAAGTTACAGTGACACAGTAAACTTTGTCTTTAGCCTTAAGCTGCACTTGATTAGAAGTCAGAACATTTCCAGTTTCCCAGCTGGAAAAATCAAATAGAACAACCTTTAAAAAGTGAGTCAATACGAGCAGAAAACTTCTGCTGCACTGCCCTCTAAGGGTTGAAACTTTCAGGTATGTGGCACTTCTGACCACACCCAATCAGTGACGTAGTAGCAGGTATTTTGCCATTGACAGCTACTAAAAACACCTGCCACCACATCACTAACTGGGTGTGACCAGAAGTGAAACATACCTGAAAGTTATACTACGACATACCAAATACCATAGTAACGCAGTAGTAGATTGAACCTATGAAATGCAGTTATTAGCTGTATTCAAAGTTTATTCTTTACATTAACGATATGCGATAACGTTCCCAACCTCCGACCTCCCATATCTGACCAAAATTGAATACAACATCAGGGTGCTTTCACACTTACCCTGTTTGGTCCATTTTAGAACCATCATGCATTAACTCCATGATTACAGTTCGTTTGAAGGGGTGGAAACACACATTTGGTGCAGATCAAAAAAGTGAACTGTGGGTCCACCTGAAAAATCATGACTTGGTCTAGTTCCAAGTGAACCAAGGTAGGGTTCATTACAAGTGAAAAAGTAATCCAAGCTAACAATCCTGTAGGAAGCAATTACTTCACATTTGACAGCTGTAGTTGCCAGACAGAGCTGCCAAAATGACTTTTGGACGAACATGGAGTAACGATGAGGTGAGGCTTCTCCAGAAATATGGGCTGATAACATTTCCTGATTGCTTGTCAAAACACATAAAAAAGATCTACCTTGTTATGTTGCTCTTTTGTTGCTGTAACACACTGCTGTCCACAACCGTAGTTTCCCTCATAAAATTTCTGTCCAGTAGATGTGCGACTGATTGGACCATGTGTCATTTGTTTACAAGTATTGATTTGCTTAACACAGGACTTAATGAAAAATGCAACAAAGTAGATCTGCCCCAATGAAAGCATGAAGGTAGTTTCTTATCTAAAACACTGAGTTGTCCCCAAGGATTGAAGATCAGAAAAGGGACGAGGGATTAGACTATGTCTGTCCATCAAGTGTGATTTCTGTGCCTCTGCTGGCTTGTTTGGGACTAAACTTGGGGGACTGATGGATTTTGACACTGGTCACTGGTATTTTGATATAAATCTAATTCCCCCACCACAGTGCCGCCACCACCAGGTCAACAGGGCCATGACCTTCACGCTTAATATCTCAGACACAGCTGGGCAAATTCTGGTGAAACTTTGGGGAATGATGCATTTTTACCTTGATGTCCAGAATCTACAAAATGCATGTGATTGAGCCACCACAGCGCCACCAACAGACCAAAAACTCCCCAAGCCTCAAGCAGCAATGTCCCAGACACATCATCCATACAACTTGCACCAATCGTGGGGGACATCATGGGCATGTTTGACATCTTTGGCTTTGTTTACCAACCAACTAGGACACTGAATCAGAAGCTTTATCAACTTAATCCATCTCAAAATATTTCATCTACAAAAATAAAAAATAAAAATAGCACAAAAATGAATGAAAAATGACTTTGACACTGAGGAAAAATGAATAAATATTCAGCAAATGGATAAATGGTATCTTAATAATAAATTCTTCAAGGTTCCGTCCAAAACTTGAACCTTCGGAGAAGCTGATGAAAAAGACTGAGTTAATTCATAGTTCTCAATAATCACTCCTAACGACACACATCATCACAAAACTGAATATTCATAACCAAGTGGCAACATGTGCCATATAGCATATCTCACCTTTTCCTTCCTCTAAATGAGTTTTAGTTTGTGCAATCTGTTCTTGCTCAGTAATGCCTTTTTCATGCTAAATATGAATATGAATATTTACGCAACAGTAACTCACCAGCTTTGCGCCTGGGTCCCCGCGGTGCTCAGACGCTACCGTTGGTCGGTTTCCATGTTGCAACGGCTGATTATTTGGTTCACTGAGGGCAAGGCAAGGACACGCAAACATACGGCAACTTTCAGTCTCTTTCAGACTGAAGGAACTTGGCTCCGCGCCACTTCAGCAGATTCTCATGTTGTACTGTTCCCACCCGTGTCCTCCAAGATCTGCTTTTAATGTTTCCTCTGTCATCACCGTGGCCTTTGATGCACCAGTGATGAGTAAATTCAAAGAGACGTTGGCTGTGAGCGACAAACCTTGAGAAGACTCCAGAAACGGATGATAAAATATCATTCACCTCACAGAATATTCATGTCGCCTTTCTTCAGAGTTTCAGGTGGAACAAGCTTGTCATCAACGCTCCCGTGCTTCCAGAAGTCAAAAGAGTTTTAAGGCACTCGGAGCGGGAAGCTTGTTTATGGTTTCATAGCTTGACTACAGTAATGCTGGGCTTATTGATGAAGTGCAAAGCATATTGAAGGTCACACAGAAAACATGAACTTCTGTGAGTGCCTTACTTATCTTCCTTTGGCAAACAAACTTGACAATGTACCTCTTGAGAATAGGATCAATGGAATATTCAGAGAGAGCCATTCAGTAAAAGCAGCTCCCACTGAGAGAGACAACACTGTATATTTACTGCAGTCTAGACAAACAGCGTCGCAGTAGTCAAACAGTGCCAGCAAACCAATTTTCACATTGCACTTTTGACCTTTGGTGATGCATTTTCAACAGGTTCCTAAGTCATGAAACGTGTAGTGTGCGATGTCAGCTGCCAGCCAAGACATGAGTAAGCATAACTATCGAGTTTTCCATAGGCTTGTACCACAGCAGCAGGCTCACATTATTTTTTTCTATACTCCGATTTACCACATATTTATTTCAATGGAACAGTTCGATCATACTACAGTGGGGTGTATATATGTCAAACCCACATACAACTTATCAATACAGGCAGATCCATTCGCAAATCGAAAAAGGTGAGTGCTATGCCGTCGTTTACTTTAGGAATCAAGCAAGTCTGAAAAACAATGGAATATGCTGGAGGCCACAGCAGCAGCAGCAGCAGCAGCAGCTGAGGGGGAAGCTCGGCTGGCCGGTGAAGACTGCCAGCAGAGCAGCCTGGTTGTGCTGGTGACTGCTGGTGTAGCCGCACGCTCACACAGCAGCAGCTTGATCATTGTAAGCGACTGCCGGTCATTCATTTCAAACAGAGCTGGGAGTAAGTGTGGGAACTGTTTACCGATGGACACAGAGGAAGAATTGCTGTGTTCTGCTGCAAAAATATAATAAAATATTTACTCTTAACTAGGACTGTCAAATTAATGTGTTGATTTTGATTAATTACAAAAATTATGATAAAAGCAAAAATTAACACATATAATGTCCCAAAGCACCCCTCTGACCCCATGAGTTGCAGTGCGTTAGTTGTCATGCATGTAAATAGTATGTTCAAAAGTTAAAAACATTGTTGCTGAAGTGATAAGCTTATGTTAAACAATTAAAAAAAACTGCTCTGGTCACACTGTAGTGATAGGCTTATATTCAATGAAAAAAAGATGTATCTCGAAAAATGATTGGAAATCGAACGACTGATTTCTAATGCTAATATCTTCATTCGGGGCTTTTCTAAGCAAATATTGATATATGATTACGCGCGATTAATTTGCGATTAATTTGACTGACAGCCCTACTGTTATCATGTTAATCGGTTGTTATTAAAATTTACTAATTATTGTAATTATTTGTGGCCACCCACGATTAGGAATGTTTTTTGAAACTAGAAACAATATCAACACCAATATACATTTTTGAGGGAATGCAGGTGCAAAACAGGTTCAGCTTTTCAGACATGTTTGAACTGTTTTGTGAACAAACGACCATGTTATGTTTGCTATGTTGCTAATTTGACAAAAATGACAAATTTCAGAACCAGCCAAACATCAGCAGTAATAAAAACATCGCTTGTTGAAACTGAAATCATCCGATAGGGTATAGTGGTCCATCCCTGCTGAAAATGAAATGACAACCTTTTCACTTGATAAATCTTGTGGAATTAACTTAGTGAGTCTTGGGAGAATGAGGTGTGCAATGCATGCTGGGAATTGTAGTATTTTCAGACAGGACATCTGAATCCTGTTTGTATTGATTTTCTCCAGTTATATTGCACCAATTTTAAAATAATCTTTCAAGAGTTTTGACATATTTCAGGATACTGCAGCAGAGGGTTCTTTGAGTCATTATAGTTCCATATAGAAGCGCTACCACTTTCATAACCAAACGGGTCTTGAGGAACTCTCATACAAGCCAACAAACAAATACAGAAATGAATGACAGTCCAAGACGGTTTTGCAGAACAAGGGCTTTGAAATCATGCATGCATGGGTGAAGGTAGTGGCATGCACTTGTTCATATGCACATACAGTACATGCAAAAACACCTACATATAGACAACTCATTAGGGTGCTCAATCTATATATATGCACACACACACATATGGACATCTGCACAGAATCCATGTTCTCTCAAACTCAAATTAACAGACAACTGTCACCGCTTCAATCCAACAGAACAGAGAAAATCAGAGCAGAATTCCAATATATAGATGTCAAGGCAAATCTCTGTCTATTATGTGTTTATCTTCCATTCAGCATTAGCCTGCCCACATCTATCTCCCAATTAAACTTGTCTGTGCCATTTTTGCTGTGAGAAGAAAGAGTGTTTGAAGTGAACTGCATTAGTATGACAACGAAGCACTGGAGAAAAAGGTGTGAATGTGTATGTGTGTGTGTGTTTGCATGTGATGGTGGTGGTGGTGGTGTGGGGGGAGAGGGGGGGTCTCCTTTAACCACGTTGCTTTTGTTAAACT
>OMLF01027238.1:29525-39803 GCA_900302615.1 Holocentrus rufus
GCTCTTGTAAAAAATAAACATTTTGAAGATAAAACAGATGATTTTTTTTCAGTAGTTTACTTCACACTGGGTAGTCTTGGGTCACTCCGTTCCTCCATCTTTCCATTTATCCATCCACCCGACCACGCATGCGCCTAGGAGAGTTAAATTGGGAGTTAAATTAACATTTCCAGTGGTATTCTGTATCACGTCAAGTTTGATTCCTTATGTCCTCCTTTGCCAGACCTACAATCAATCACAGAAGCCTTACTTCAGTGGATAAAGCCATATTTTCGAGCCAGTGGGAGTTATGTGGATAGACTGATCAAAGACCTCTCACATTGCTATGAACAGGCAACCTGTTCCTCTAACCATGCAGGAATATTTTGATAAAAGGGGATGAAGTCCCATAGCTTAGTAATCACTGGATTGCCAGATTTACTTCCTCTTTTGACTTAATTCTGCATTGATTAGACACAGCTGGAGGAAGTTTAAGGCTGAACATTTATCTCACACCTTCCCATAAAGAGGAATATCAGGATATGGCTAATGTCATATCCTAGTTAACCTCAATTTGAAAGAACCCTCGACAACATTTCACAAGGGAAGAAAAAAAAACACACTTCATTTTGTGAGGTTTTTAACTGTCTAACTGAGATTTAGATGTTGGCTTGTGAAAGTGTGAAGCCACACTCAACTTTTCAAAGCGCATGCAGAAAATGGTGCTATTTTTGGATTTTTTTTTCTTTGTGTGTGTGTGTGTGTGTGTGTGTGTGTGTGTGAGATAGCAAAGTTTCTCTTGCCCTTCTGTTTTAGTGACTGAATTCTGTTTTCTCTTTTGTTGTAAGTTTGGACTTGGCACACACATTCAGCATCAATTTGCTGTTTATTACGTTGGCAAAATGCATTTTTTAAATTTCCTTTTAACAAAAAGTGATTATTAATTAATTTTTTCAGTAAGGGGAGCTAAAACATTCACAATAAAATATCTCACATATAGTTTTTCTGTATTTTTTTTTTTTATGAATGTCTTAGTGTAAGTTTTAGAGTTTAGTGTTGGGTTCCTAATCATAATGTCAAACTGCTGCGTGTCAAATAACTTCAAATGCTTAATTGCAATACCGTTGGATAACTTCCAACACAATACACACATGATCTGACATTTCTTCCACTATGGCAGCTGTGCAGCACAACTGTTGTCACCAAAGCATGCAGGCTGCTTCATAACATTTGCTTGATGTATGGAGCACGGATAAAACACACGCTTCACAAAGAAGTGGACTATCTTCACTTTGTTATTCCAATATCCTCTTCATTTCTTTTTTAGTGCGAGTATGATAGAATCATTAGTCATTTGCGCACGTCTGTTTGAGCAAAAGAATGATTGCTCTTGCCTGACATCATCTTGGGCTGGTATTTGAAGCAGAGAGAGTCTGGCTTTATCAGAATGAGAGACTGACTGAAAAATAACAAATGAGGGACCACTTTTTCTCCTCCCTTGCTGAAGATAATCTTGTTTTTGACTTGAGTGATAGGCAAGGATTTCACAGGCGCTCAATCTGTTTCTGACGGCTTAGCCTTTATGTCAAAATTGGATTTCTTAATCTAATCGCGGCGGTTCTAAACTGGCGTTTTGCTCGCCTCCCTCCCAGCGCAGATCATTGCTTGGATCCCTGTATCCCCATGCAAAATACTTCCTCTGATCTGCCAACAACGGATGGCCCTCAATTATGATAATAGCAGCGCAAAAGGAGCACAATGCAATTCGCACAAATGGCTATAATATACGCTCTTTTGCAAATCCAACTTAAGCCTTAGCTGGGAACCTGTATACGCTGCAATCCACCCAAAAAAAAAAAACACAATCACCAGACGGCGGCTGAGGCGAATTTGACTGCCGACGTATAACGGGGAGGGCTTTGGAGGGGCAGGGGGGAGTGGGCAACAGGATCAGGTGGGCTCGACAGGGCGGACAGGTTTTGCGTCGACCAGGATTACAGGAATGATCTGTGTCCCGGCCGTTTTTTTTTTTTTTTTTAATGCACTGTCACATTATGTAAATCCCCCACTCCGTATGAATGCCAGAGATACAGTATTTGTCTGCCTGCATGTTGTCTCTCCATGGGCTGCATGGATTGACCTCAATATGTTTCACACCCCTTCTTTTTTTTGGATGCATTACCTCCCTTTCTCTTGCGCTCATTTCAGTTAAAAAAAAAAAAAAAAAAACGGAATCTGGATCTTCCTGTACAGTGGTAAATGACACTTTTCTCCGTTGTTTACAGGCGAGTGAGATCACAGGGCGATCTCGAGACAAGACAAGAGTTTAGACAAGGCGGAAAGCTCCTCCAGCCGGCGAGGCGCTCGCAGAGACGAGTCAGCTCCTCCTCTCCCTCCTCCGTCCGCCACTCTTCCCCTCTATCTGTCTCTTATCTGGCTGCCCTCCTCCCCTCTCTGCCGTCCTGCTTCCTGCCTTCCTCCACCTTTAACACCGGCTGACGGCTGGAACCGGACTAATTGACAGACTGACCCGAGGAAAAGTGCTGTTACTCCTTTCTTGTCTCAGGATCAAACATCCCTCCCGTCTCTTGCCCGTGCTCATTTTCCCCCTCTCTCTTGTCTCTCGCTTCCCTCGGCTTCTCAGACTATCCCGCGGTAAAGCTCTCCCGTCCCGTTTTTTCCTATGGACTAGGAAATGAATCATGGCCCTGAGGCGTGGGCAGTCGGTCATGATGGATGAGGAGGGCAGGGCCTGCGAGAGGAGAGAGTGGACTGACGGTTTGACTAGCTTCTGCCGGGCTGAACTTTAACAATGCAGCGCCTCACTGCTGAGACCCGACCCGCGGCCCTCCTGTGTCAAGAGGTTTTCATCTCGTCAGACACATGCGCGGCGCGGGTCTTTGTGCAAATCCTCTCAGATGAGACAAAAGAACATGAGCACTCGCCCTCGCTTTCGACTTTCACTTCAGATGAACCTTGCTTGGCGGTGCTGCGAAGAAATCTGTCCTATCATCTGCTCCCCGCACGTTCGCCTCTGTCTTTCCTCTTCCCTCCTCGTTACTTTGCCCACGGCCTACACGCTCTTCCCTTGTATGTTTTGGACCCAGATGAAAGAAAAGAAGCCGTGTACAGGAGTGGAAGAGCACTCCTCCTAGCTGAATTTACCCACACTGCAATTCACCACAATCAGTGTTTTCCCTGCCCATAATGCTCCCTTTTTTCTGCTTAAGTGCCACCGAGCATTATCTTTATGACTGTGAAAACTGACAGCTGCCGGTAGGAGTGAAATAATTGCCACTGCCAGTGTGACAGACATTATTGGCTCCCTTGTACAATAGCAGAACAATGGCATCCTTTCGAAAGCATCTGGAAACCAGAGGAATTTACACACTGTTATTCAGTGGATGAGCCAGTTGTTTGCACCTGGAGTGAATGAGTCTCAGTGATTATGATATAACATTTTGTCATTTTGTGCAGTGCTAAGAAAAGGTTCCTTTATTTGCGTGTTGCCACTCCTAACAAAAGAGCTTCTCATATCCAAAGCCATCTTGGCAAGATAATTCTCGGCTTAAAAATCCACCCTGCTGTTTTACTGGCATAGACAGTAGCCCATCACGTCATCACACACACACATACACACACACACACACGGATCATAAGATAGCCTGGGCTTTGACAGTGACAGTCCCAGCCAGCTGTAACCGTAGGGAGTTGGATTAGTCTCCCTTCCTCAGCTGCACTGGGAGAACCAAAGTGGTCTCTGCAAATTTTTTCGACCAGAACTGACTCCATAAGTGCTGTGCGCAGTGCAAATTCACGTTCCTGTACCAACATCACCGCGCTAAAAGCGCATTTCACGCCGGGCCATCAACGGTCGTTATTCATTCATCACACAAAGTTTCATCATTACCTCCGACGATTTCATGACCATGACTGTGATTATTATTCATGATGATGTCAGTGTATCTGTCATTGCTTGTGACGAGGCTGATGTATCAAAATGGGCCCCAATTCCAGACGCCATCCACTCCACATGCCAAAAATAACCCTTTGATCATGGCGGATCCATATAAAAGCATGAACCTGCACACTATGCTCCACAAAAAAATCACTTTTATTAATTAAAACAGAGACCTGATGAAGACCTTCATGAGTTGAAACACTGTCTTTTACTTAATAAAAGCTTTTTTGCCGCATACTGTGCAGGTGCTACGCCTCATTTTTGCATACTTGTCTTCAAACTGGCACCTAGGAGGACGATGTGCATGTGACTAAATTAGTTCTACCATGTAAAAGGATTCAGTAGGCTTTAATCTACATCCTGCAGTCTGGAAGAAACCCTCCTGGACAGTCCCATGTAGATTTAAACCATCCTATTCATCAGTTCTGTAAGACTAACCATCCCTCTGGACTATCCTATGAGGATTTAAATCTTATTGGACTGCCCCATTATATGGATCACACTTACAGTTTTACTGTAGTCCAAACCATAGTAAAAACGTGTCCTGTAGAATAAAACATTTAACTCAGTGTACTGTAATTATACCTGATTTTAAGAATAAGTCACATCAAATTTAATTAAAGCACTGAATAATGTAAGCAGTGGTATGGAAGCTTAGTTACACCGTCACCTCATAATAAGGGTCCTCCTAAGTGGTAAAGAAACTGAGTGGGAGTAAGAGAAATGTTTTCTTGCAGTTCGCCCCATTTAGTATTTGTGAGTGAACTTCAAGTATACAAAAATTACAGATATAAACTTAAATCTTGTTTCATTCGCTGTGATTGGAATAGTAGAGCACTTTTAGTTAACTTTGAATACAAAAATACTTTTCTCAGCTAAAAAAAAAAAAAGTGAGCTAATTCATTCCCAAAGAGTAGCTTATCTAATTACATTTCCCCAAAGTTAGTATACTTTGTATTCTTAAGTTTAAAAAGTAAACTTCAGGTATTTTAGCTGAATATGACCATTGGTCCAGAAGGTGGTTTGTCCTCAGCTTTCTAACCATCAGAAACTGCTTTATATGAGATGTAAAAATGCATCTCATTATTCACATTAAGTGTACAGTCAAACAGCAAACAAAAAACTCATAAATCTGTGTATTAATATAGAAAAAATGAGTGTTGATTAGTTAAAACCTCTCCAGAAACTTTGAGAAATTTATTATCTGAACAGGACGTTTTAGGTTGTTTGCCCACAGGATTTAGCAGAGGTTTAATATATCAGCTCAACGTCTGTTCAAACTGGCTACGCTAACGCTAGAATTTTTGGCGTTAGCAATTTTAGCGTTAGCCCTCAGCTTTCTAGCATGGAGGAGCAGGTGAATAATTTATATTCCAAAAGAATGTCAGGTGTCTGCGCTGGTCACAACAGCTCGACAGATCAGCAGGTTGCTAGTGGAGATTTTAGTGCAGCCTTTGGGTCTCCAGAGGTGTCTGTGTTCAGCTCAGACACCACTGCACTGGAGAGAGTTCGCTGTCAAGCTCCATGCCGTTGTCAAAAAGTGAGAAACATTATGTAGCTTCTATAATTTGTAATATAATGACATGACATGTAGCCAGCCAGCCAGATTAGAGGTTTTCAGTGTAAACAGTTTATAAAGCCAGTGCCCCCTTCTGCACTGAGCCTGATACACTGCTATCAGAGATATTATCAAGAATCTGAGTGTGGTACTGGTACAATTACAAACTCCAATGGCATTGTCCTCACCTGGCTGAATGAGCTGCACTAAGGGAGGAAACACTCTAGAGTTCAACTAAACCACTCCAAACACACTTAGACCCAGACGTCCAATTGGTTTGTCCACTACTGTCGGGTCGTGGGCTCTTCGGATAAAAATGGGTCGTTCAGTATTCTCTTTACCATATGACAAATTGTGTTTGAATATATCTAGGGCAGAGGTCTTTGCTAATTTATTGGCTGGGAGCCACTTTGGCAGAGGTATTATGTCTGTGTTATACATTGTCTTGCTAATGTCCTGATTTTCTCCGCCCACATTAATTTCAGGATGGGCAGTGGAAACGCTGCACAGTGGAGCTTCTTTTTTCCCCCTTACAACACAAGTTTGTGGGTTTGAACAACTTTTGCAGGCCCCTATCTTCACTGAACTTAGATTTTCCCTTAAATTCCCCCTTAAGTAGCTCCTGTTAGGACTATGTCACATCCATATTGTTTATCCGCTGGTTACAGCTTCACTGAAGCCACATCACACTTATAATAAGTGAAATATTCAAACCCAAGATGCCATTGGTTGAAGGCTGCAGCTTTTCATCAAATAGTAAATGTCTAAATGTCTTGTGCATCATTTTATACACATTTTCCTGGAATTCAACAGGACATATATGGGATCTTTTGAAACCTGGGGATGTCTGCTAGAAAAAATTAAAAAAAGCTCAGCCTTGATCACCCCTCTGATAGGAGTGGTGGAGTTGAGGAGGTTAAATTTCTTCTTGCGAAACATACAAATGCAAACAAAAGGAATACAAGCATGAACAGATCAGAAATAAGGGTGAACAAAGCAAAGCCAGATTTCTCTTCTCTTCTCTGTCGGCTGACTGTTTTCTACTAATGGCTCCACAATTTGGGATTTCCCATTTTCTGATGCAGTACCTTCAGAGGATCTTCGTATTTTCTACCGTGTTTTGAAATGTAACAAAGTTCACTTCTTCAGTTAAAACATGTAAAAGTAAAATGAGCCACTCAATGACAGCAATGCAAGTAAGTATAGCTTGTTTCTTCCTCTGCTGCATATGCGACCCCTGTAAATGTATTAGAGAAGATTATCTGTGCTGTACAAGACAATTTGAAGCATCAACTATTGGCGTAAACACAGGCTGTTACAAAAACGTGATCATTGCCAACTGGACTAAGCTATTTTGGAATTATATTGAAGACAACTATAGGGCCCAGGAGAGGCATGCTGCCGCTGAGCCGTGTAATGAACCAGCGTCCCGGTTGTTTCTACCGAGCTGTTAAAGGATGGTTTGGCTGGTGTGGCGCTGGTTGGCCAGACGGTTGTGACAGGTGCCATGTCATTCAGGGAAAAAGAGCAGTGACAGACAGGACTACTTGGTGTGTGTGTGTGTGTGTGTGTGTGTGTGTGTGTGTGTGTGTGCGTGCGCCCAGTAGTGCAGCAACAACTCTTGGCCAGACTGAACTGGACATGTCGGCTTAGCTCATTTCACAAACAGGTGTGAAGAGGCCAATGCCTGCCACTGTCAAGGTGTGACACACGCAATGTCTTTCTGTCTCTCGCTCTCTTTCACACACACACACACACACACACACACACATGAATATAATATTAGGTGTCTGAAGTACAGACATATTACTGACACATCAACCTGCTCATGCGCAGGCCGCTTTGAATCCCAGGATCAGCTGGGAGAACTCTCTCCCTTCCCTCAACAGTAGATGTTGAGATGCCTTTCAGCAAGGCACTAAAAGTAAAAAAAAAAAAAAAAAAAATCCCTGCAAACACTTAATGGTAAAGAAGCTCTTGGTGTTGTGGGCACATTTTGTTGTTTGGTGTGTATTTCCAGCAGCTACAACAGAGTATGATCAATATTACTTTATTATTATATTCAATATCAACTTAGTAAAAACTTTGCATCAATCTCAAATTGGTATCAGCTTAATTCTAAACCTAGCTGGTACAAACTTGATACTAAGGTGACGATTATCATATTATATATTATAAATCTTCATCCCTCTTGAATGGTATTTTAATTTTTTTCCCCCCATTTTATTTATTTCTCACATTTCTGGACATGTTTTTGGCCCTTAGCCTTCATCAGTGCCTTTTGCCTTCAATGTACATTTACAGTTGTAGTTTTTATTTTGTTTGAGCTTTAGTTATAGTCATTTTTATTAATAGCATATCTCAGTAAAGGCCAAATTTTTTTTCTTATGGACTATTAGTATAGTTAAGTATAGTTAATTTACATAGCTACTTCATATCTCACAGTATTGGTCTTAAACTGAAATAAATAAATGGATGAATGAATAAAATAAATGAAAACATTTTAGTAGGCTATACATGAAACATGCACGTTCAGATTTGTGGGATTCTTTGGAGCTGCGACACACCATGGTAATAAACTGGGTCTTACAGGTCGTATGTGTGTTGTTGTGTAAAATCAGCCCTGATCACTTCTGACTCAGTCCATCTCCAACCCCAACTTTAACCTGAACCTCTTTTTCTGACCGAAGCGTCTGGCAGAAGCACCGAGGGCTGATTTTACTCATGAGCTCAGCATACAGTTTACCTGCACTCTGATACTGACCCAGGATCAGCGTTAATGGATCGTGTTGCTGAGCTTCTGTGTTGTGCTTTACTGGAAACTCTGCTTACATTAACAGACTAAAACTAAAGCATTTTTCTCTGCAATATTATGTTTGCTTTTTTTTCCCTCTTTTTTTTTCTTTTTAGAAACTGTTAGTTTCTATTTAGATTTTGGTTCACTAAATGTTTTTTAACCTTTTTTTTTTCACCAGTAGTTTTTGTGCTAATTTTCATTTACAAAAATAACCCTTGGACAACAGTGATGATTAGGGGCAGCCTCATTTAAAACACACAGGTGTTTCCAATTGTAAAAAATTACGAGCACTGTTTTGTGATTCTCTTGTGCTGTGTTCCAAACCAAGTCTAGATAATGATATGTAAGTTATTTTTATATGTAAATTCTGTTGTATTTATTTTTCTTTCAGGTTTTTGTTTATTTTTTCTTTTTCTTTTTTTTTTAAAGACAATGCTTGGACAGCATGATGTTAATGTACAACCTTTAGCAGCATATTTCTGCTTCAGTACTGTAAATGGCCCAGTGAGCGCTCTGCTCCGCTCTGCCAGTTGGAGGGGAGGAGAGAAATGATGTTGAGCCATTTGTCATTATGAGAAACACCTGTGTGGAACCTGTCTGTGTGAGGCTTTACATGGGGCCGCCTGCTAATCATCATTGTTGTGGGGACACTGATGGAGGCTACAAACAGTAAACATTCAGTCCAGAGATGTGATAACTAAATCAGAAACATTCAAGAGGCATGAAGATTTGAGTGCAGCTCCATCACAAAGTCAGTGCATGGTGGCCATAAGAAGATTTCATATTAAGATTAATATTTAATTGGACAGATCGATATGAGATCTCTACATTGATGACTGTTGATAATCTGTTAAATAATTTGGTCCCAAATAAAGTGGGACCAAATGCTCAAAGTTTTGTCTGTGACGTCGTGTCTTAAAATCCTATTTCTATGAGAAAGACATCAAATTTAAGGAAGCAAAATATTTTGAAAATGCTGTTTCAGTGGGAAATACATCAAAGCAGCAACATGCTCTCAAATGTTTCAGTGGGAATACATCAAATTAAGGAAGCAATATTCTCTCAAAATATTGTTTCAAAGTGAAATACATCAAATTAAGGAAGCGACATGCTCTCAAAATCAAAACGCTGTTTCAGTGGGACTTTAACCCCCAACAGCTTCAGTAGGCTGCAGCTCCCAGTGCGCGCACATGTTTAAACCTGTGTGTGTGTGTGTGTGTGAAGCAGGGCGTAGCTGGAAAACAGCCCGACGCCCCGCCGGCCCCTGAATAATGTGGTTTAAAAGAAGTACGGATGCATCAAATACCTTCAGAAACGCTGGCTTTGGAGGCCCGGAGGACAGCGTGGCATCGAACCAGGAGGCAGCCATCTTTATGCAATCTGTCCGTAGTGGGTGGCAGAAGCATGAGGGGAGGAAGAGGATCTCCGAGTCAGACAGGAGAGAGAAAATTGCCTGTAGTGTTGTGGGTGTAATAGGGGAAGGCAGTGATGCGTTTCTGCCAGCCTAGTCTGGCCACCAGGGAGCTTCTGTCTCCAACATTTGCCACTCGCTCTCAACACCACGGCCTGCAACTTCTACTTCTTCTTCTTCTTCTCCTCCTCCTCCTCCTGCTTTCCCTCGTCTTAGTTTTCCAGTTTTCTCCTCTGCCTTAACTCTGCCCGAGGTAAATATAACCGCAGCCTCTAGAGAATGGGTGGGCGTACTTTTTCAGCTCGTCGGGGAGTTGCTTGTGTGTGTGTGTGTGTGTGTGTGCGCGCACCTTTCTCCCACCACTCTGCAGAGGGCCATCTCTTTCAAGCTAAATTAACTAGCTCACTGTGGGCCTGTCTCTGCTGGGCATCTACTAATGCCTGCTCAATTACATCCAGCCGTATCTCTGGCTTGAACAGCGCGCACAGAATTCCTGGGCTGATGTGTGTGTTTGTGGGGGTAGGCACCTTTGAAGTCCTGCGATGCTGCCCCGAGATACGTAGCAGAACGGC
>OMLF01027242.1:0-16382 GCA_900302615.1 Holocentrus rufus
CAGGCTGATACAGGATGGCAGAGGCCTGGCAATCAATGCATTCTTTGGGGACCAGCTCTCTGGTTGCTAGGAAATATACATCCTTTCTCTATAGATCACTGGGAAGGATTCCAGCCTTGTGCTCTTAGACCCCTGTGTGTGAGCACGGCGCCTCATTCACTTTTAATCAGAGCTGTTTCATATCAGAGAGAATATACGCACACCCTTTCTCTTGGGACTGCTTGTTAATGTAGAACTGCGTTATTACAAATGCAAGATCTAAATCCACCAGTCAGCATTTTTTTCTTTTTTTTTCTTTTTTTTTGTTTCCTCGAAAAGAGATGAGAGAGGCAATTTTTGTTAAGATCAATAGATGATTAAAGTCTGAAATGAGTGTAAAGTATTAGGCCGCTGCACAGAATTCATTAACATGGATTTACATGCCATTCCCATTTAAAATTACACAAGAACCCACGTTGGTTCTTGTGTTTGTGATACATTTGGAAACCATGAAAAAGAATTCATTATTTGTCCTGCAGTTTGAATGTAAGAATAGCGCCTCAGCCATGTGAATGTTCAAAGTGGTCCTGTAATGTGGGGCATGTTCCTTAGACTTCAGTGGGAATGTGATCCTCCCTGGCTCTGTGTATTTAATTATCTCGGAGGCTCCATGGGACCTGACCTGGGCGACATGTCAAAGTCATCAGGGCTGAATAATGTGTTTCTTGGCTCAGGAGAACTACATCAACCTCCCAGGCCTGCTGTTCTCCTGCAAGTACAAAGTGACTGTTCACATGCTCAAGTCCAAGAGACGCTCCAAGGACGAGAGCACCACCTTCCTCACCCCATCCTGCGCTACCATCCGGAGCAAGACTCACAAACACATCCCCTGCCCGGGGGAGGGAGGTGAGTATCCAGTCTCAGGATTCCGACATCATGGCCAACGTTAAATGAGGCTTATAGGTTTAGTTTCTGGCGGGACACGGAGTGATGCGCGCCAGTTGCAGTCAGCTGACCACAGACGTGCCTATCACAAACTCACTCACACTACAAGGCGGTCCATTTAAAGATCAAACCTCTCTGCACTCACTCAAGCTCACCCTGTTCCTGCTGCACGCACTGGAAAACAAAAAAAACCAAAATCAAATATAATGATATCTTTGTCCGAATACCTTGATTTCAATATTGTGACAGTATATGGAAGATTACTGATGTTTTCATAAGACATTTACATGCAAGTGAGTTCTGATAAACTGACATTAGTCATGTGGATATGATGACAAGCAGAGACAACTAATAAAAAAAAACTAGAACAGTCTAATTATTTTAGAAAATTGCATCCTTTTACTGTAATGCAGCCTTTAATCTAGTTTTCTAGTTTTAATTTTGACACTACATTATGCAATGCTGTATTTCTGGATTTTATATGCAAATGTAAGCTTTTTGACTCTGACTAGCTGGAAAAAATGTTGAAAATAGGATATACATGAAGTCAAGTGCATAAGAAGGCGTGTTTGTCCATCGCCATTTAATGCCGTCACACAGTTTATTCTGTATTTCACTAATAACTGAAGCCGCCTTTCTCGTAACAGCTCCAGGGCTTCCAAAGGTGTTGGCCAAGCCGGAGAATCTGACCGCTTCCTTCTCCATCAATGAGGGGAACATCACCGGCAACTTCCTGTGGCGTGTGTCCAGGGTGGCTCCCCACCAGCGAATCACAGGCTTCCAGGTCACCTGGGCTGAAGTCACCACCGAGAGCCGGCAAAACAGCCTCCCCAACAGCATCATCTCCCAGTCCCAGATCCTGCCTCCTGTAAGTATATTTCTTTTCCAATTCCCAGTGTCAGCATACAGTGAAGACTATTTTGGAAGCTTGTATACTTTACCCTACAGCACATGTATATATATATATATAACCCATACTTAAATATATACAATATACAAAATATATTGCTGTGTGGGAAAAGAAGTGCAACCTTCAGCATTTCAATCTGCAGCGTCTCTCAGTGGTGAGGGTGCTTTAAGGATAGTGCTGTTGTGGCCTCTTTACATGAATCTTGTGATAAGCTGTGGTGTGCAGACAGACACGGGGATGGATCTCAGGGAATGTTGTGCCCTGGTGGAAGTTCTCCTCCTCTACCTTTTCATCTACCTTCGCTCTTTCCTCTTTCATCCTCTGTGAGAGCTCTGAAAAACCCGCTATTCTACATAATCTTCTCTATCAACAACACGTTCCGCCTGTCTGCACCTCCCAGCCTGCCAAGCTCATCTATAAATAAAACCACCCACGACACGCTTTATCAGGCTGGCAGCAAAAAAGAGAGAAAACAGGTCTTATGAAAACAAAGACTTTGTTTTTGTCTGTGGCTTGTGCAGCAGCTGATACTCCCCAGGTTTATCCAGCATCCCATTCAAATTCAAATCCAGTCAAATTCAAAAACATGTCCTGTTGTACTTAGGCTGATTGCATCTTTTCTGCCGCTCTCCTCCTTCGCCCGACAGGACCACAACTTGCTTGTGGTTTCGAACCTGCGGCCAGCCACCTACTACAGACTGGAGGTGCAAGTCATAACAACTGGAGGGGAGGGTCCTGCTACTGTGAAGACCTTCCAGACCCCGAGTGTCTTACCAGTCGTTCAACACCGTAAGTACTAAATCACAGACCTCTATTTCCCTGTAGATGGATGCCGTGTCGGATGTCTCTGGGAACATATAAAATAGTTGTTTCTGTTGGTGGTAGTCTGTCTCTCTCTGTTCAGCCAAGGGGGCTATCATTGCTCCTAATTCTTCTTCTATTTATTCCAAACAAACCGCCGTTGTTGCTTCCAGAAACATAAAAGGCCTCACTTCCTGTGCAGCAAGGGGAATTTTCTTGGGAAAGAGCTACTGCACACTGGGCGCTGACATCAGCAGTAGTAAATTGAGGAGCCTTCATGCTATAGATATCAGCTGAAACTGATTATCTATTGGTGATAGAAAGTAACAAAACAGACATTTATATAAAAATGATGTGGATTCCTGCTTTAAAGGGATGGTAAACAGTTAAAAATGGTATTTTTTAATTTAGTATTATTCTTGAGTGCTGTCTTAATCATCCACCAATATGTGGTTCCTACAAGTAATAAAAAACAGCTTTAAGGGCTGGATTTTCTTCAGTAATACACTCCAGCATGGTTGGGTGGGTGTTTTCTTTGTAGTGTATCGATATGGTTTTGACCCTGGCAAGACCCAACCAACTGTCCAGCAAACAGGAACGTTTCCCACTTGTTGGAACTGAAATAGCTATGGCTCTTACTAGCACCACAGTAATGGGTGAGCAGATGTGTTCGTACCATACATTGCTTTAGTGCTCACTTGCTAAAAACTTGCACTTTGGAGGCTGGTAGTATGTGAGAAAGTGCAAATTTGACTCCATTACTAGCTAAAGTTCCATATTATTGAAGCACTTTGCTGGCCCACACCTCTTCTGACAGAAGGTTAGATTGGCAAAATAAAATGGTGGATTTATATCCAGGGACGGCACAAAATCAGTGTGCCGTGCTAACAAGCTAACAGTTCGATTTAGATTCAGAAAACTTTATTGATCCCTGCAGGAAAATAGCTTCTACTTGTTGTTACTACCATTTGTTGGGTCTAGCAGAGGGTAACAGATGCAGTTGATGAGGCAATTAAACGGGGGCGGGTGGAATAAAAACTCAGGTCGTGTTCTCATTTGATCGCTTCAGACTTACATGTGAAAGTAGCTTTTAATCCCCAGGATAGGAAACAACCAGTAAACCAGTAAACAATAAAAAGGAATCTCAGCTCCATCATGTTTTCTTCAAAAGAAACATTTAAATAAAAATGAAATATTTTAGTTCACCATCTCTTTAATATGTATGTCTGAAGCGGTATCTGATCTTGATTGGCGTCTGATCATGTGTTGCAGGACCTCGACTCCGGCAGCACCACTCTCACCACCAGAAGCCGTCAGTAGAGAGACACTGAGTCACCAGACCAGGCAAACCCAATAGGGAGAAGTACCAGTGGCTCCCTGCTCCTGTGTATCAGGGAAGGAATGTGTGGAACCAAACAGAAATACAGCACACCAGACCACGAACTGACCCCCCTGCTCACGAAACACGGGTCCTTCTTCTCCAGGCTCCACAACACATCGGTTTCCTTCTGAACGCCTGTCTCGACTGACACCGCCAGATGGGTGTCGATCTGTACAGTCTCATGTATACTGTAGGTCTCATTTTCTGCGCTGGTTAGTACCTAGTTCACCAATTCCACTAACAGTTCTGAAAGTCCAGCTAAAAATAAGATCCAGGCACCTTCAAATTGTTGTAGTCCAACAATCAATATTCTACACAGCAACAGCAAACAAGCAGCTCCAGTTGGATTTGATCAGAGAAAACTTGCACCACCGGTTTCTTCTGATTGATGACATGAAATTAGGTCATGGTTTAAGAAAAAAAATAAAGTGGCAACTTGATTGAAGACACTTGAACATGAAAGGAGGGAAATGCCATACAATTGTAAAACAATCGTTTACTCATGAAGAAAGAAAAGTAGAAATCCATCTATTTATTTTGTTTTACCCAGTAAAAAGGCGCTTAGGCATACAGTAAGTACTGATGGATAATGTAACTAAAGTCATTGTTGTCTAACCCAGAATATTTCTCATAGTATGTTGCATGTAGTACATTTGATTTTTGAACTGTAAATGAATTACTTGCTTCAAATTGAATGCTTGTAATGGTTTTGCATGACAAACTTTAGCATTCTGTTGGCATGGAATAATGTCTGTGTTACCTCTTTTGAATATGCTAGCAATATTTCATTAACAGATTAACAAAGAACTATATTGGGAGTAATATGTAATGTTTATTAATGAAATTATAACTTGTGTGGAAATGATGAATTGTATATGTTCTTGGCTGTAGAAATATTTGTCGTGAAACAGTCAGTGAATGTCTATATTTATTTATGTGTGTATTACAAAGTTTGGTTTGGATGTGTGTGAATGTGTATGTTTTGTGTGTTTTAGTCTCGAATTTTTGAACCGGCAAAAAATCTTGTAAAGACATTTTGTAAAAATGGAATTGTAAATACAGTCTTATGTTACATGTTATTTTTCCATGGTAGAAACTGTACAAACTGCTAAGTAATAAAATAATCCTTAACCTATTCCCTTTGCTATTTGTTTAGTTGAAACTGCTGTGAGTATTAAATAGACACGCTTCTCCTCCCAGCATTGGACTATTTGGCTGATGCTGTTGCTTATTTTGGCTGTAAAACCTGTCATGCCAGACTCCCAATACAGCATATTCACTGATGGATCCAGGAGCCTGAGACATGCACTCTGCAAGTCCAAATAAACAGGTCATCCAGCTCACCAGCCAGAGTGAATTTACTATAGCTGGGGTCGGGCACCTCTCAACATAATGCTCCGCTTCTCAGAGCAGTTGTGTGTTTGAAAAGATTTAAATCCCTCCACTGTTCACCAGCCTTTCACCCTCATAAAATGAGATGTGGAAATGTTTATATGAAAATAAAGCTTGCTGTGGTGAGAGTGACACTGTAAAAGCTAAGTTTTTTATGTATGGAGTATCAGATTTGTGGGTTTAAAGCCTCAAGTTGGGTTTTCTGTACATTTCATAAGATAACCTTTTCAGCAAACACAACACTGGAAGGAGTGAATATTGTCGGACAGTGCGTTGGTGTGCTACTCATCCTCATACCATCCACATTTTTTTCAACATACATAGCTATGAAGTTAAAATCCTTTTTTACAGCACTGGGTGGCAGAAATAGTTTCAGGCAGATGCAGAATTAGATATTCATACCTGAGAGCATTACTTCAGGCTTGTACTGCACTATTGAGCAAATCTCCACTGGAGCAGCGACGGTTCAGTGCCTTGTACACGGGGAATTTGATGGAAGAAAAATGCTCATTCACTTCCCCCACCTACCTCATCTCAGCATTCAAACCAATGAGCCTCCGGTTACGAGGAACTTGTCAGTGATATACTCTCAGTGTCTCTCTGCCTGCATTGAGCAGGGCATTTAAACCTGCCATTTTGAACTAAAGAGGGTGGTGAGACTTAATGTTGTAATGCTGCTGTTTCACACTCCAGTCTTAACCCCTTGAACTCTGATTTTCCATTAAATTTCCCCTTAAGTAGCGTCAAAGTTTGATTTTTTTTCACAATGTATAATAATGTCACATATATGTTCTGAATCTGCTGGTTGCAACACTCAACTAAAGCTACATCAATCATATACTGAGCTGACTGAAATATTCAAATTTAATATCCCATTGTTTTATGACTGCACCAATAGAAAACATCTAGATGTCTTGTACATCCTTTTATACACATTTCCCTGTAATTCAACAGGACATCTTTGGTATCTTTGGAAACCTTGAAATCTCCACCAGAATTTAAAATAAAGTTCTGTGGGTTTGAACAAAGCCCAGCCGCACAGCATGCATTTGTAATGATGAGCCCAACGCTGGGAACAGCAAAGTTGAAGACGTTTAAACTTTTTCCAAAAAGAATAGAAGAAGAGTTTCCCCAAATTGCTAAATATTCTTCTGATGCAGCACTGCAAAAGACTCAGTTTCTTATTCTGCTATTAGAGATTAATCACTGTTAAATTAATGTAAAAAATCAAACTATGTGATGTAGAAATCCTACAGTGTGCTGTGTCTATATGTGTGAGTGTGTGTAGAGAGCCGGGGGTGCTTCTATGTTTGTGTGTGTGTGTGTATGCTTGTGTTTATAAGTGTGTGTGCTATCAGAGGTGATACTGCCCTCTTCATCTGTCCTTGTGTGGCTCCTCGGTTTGGCTGTTGTGCCTCCAAGAGACATCCAGATTTCTGGTCTCAACTTGACCATTTTACACAGTGAGCAACAAATTATTCTGAGCCTCGGTTTTCACACACTCGGCCTCTTCAGCCAGTCAGCGCCTCGCCACTCACTTCTCAGGGATGTTGTTTATGTACAGTTCTATTATGTCACAGGAGATTAGTTCCTCTCAGTCTGTGCACGCTAATCCCCCCTCTCTTTTCCAGGAGCCGGGCCAGTGTTTAGCCAAGCCTTCTTTCTCTGCGAGCCAGCCCAGCCCCTCTCCCTTTCAGGCTGTCACAGTCCCTCTCCACACACAGCAAATACCACGGCCCTCAAGTGTGAAAACCTCAAAACAAAGGGCCTCCAGCCTCCTTTGAGGCATGTTGCAAGACGTCCAAGTCTTCGAGGACATAAAAGAAAAGAAAAAAAAATGCAACAACTAAATAATAGGCCAGTCGTCGGTACAAAAGCTTTGTCTCCGATGGTACAAGCCCAGAGAGGGCTTATTCACTTCACATGACATTACATTCCTATTGTGAAAGTCAGGCAGGGGATATTGTTTTCAAATTTAAACAGTTATTTTTGAAAACAATATTATTCATTTGGCTCATTGAATAATCCCGGTCAGTCAAATATTTACCCCTTTTCTGGCTGACATGAGCCTTTTTTTTATTAGAAGAGAGAATAAAACAACAGAGTGCATTCAGAGGAGAGCAACAAAGATAGCCGTTTTCTCCCACACATTTCCTCTGACCCTTTAGCACCCGTTCTGCAGATTAACATTGCAATGAGCCATGCACCGCTATTTATCAAATCTTGCAAGCCACTTTTGCGGGTCACCCGACAATAAGAAAGAATAACTGTAACATTAGCCTTTTGAAGGATGGGCGGAATTTGGGTTCTGATGATAGGTACAATCCTGGCTCAACTTTGATGTATGACGCAGAAAATGAAATGGATGGACTTTACTCTCCCTTTCCTCTTCAGATGACATAGATTGTAACCTGAACAATTTGAAAGCTCCCAATTTCGCTCTCATGTGTGTTTCAGGTCAGCGAGATTGTCAAGCTGAGTCAAACATTCTCCGCAGATTGCAACCACATGGATCGAGCCCATTTGCGCTGGTACTCTTTCAGATATGATGAGATGGAATATATTGTGTGTGAGATTGATGAAAAATAACCAGAGTGTTTCCCTCCACCCCCTCCTCCATTAGGAAAGGCAATGTTGCTCTAATGCTGTGATATGGTGAGAACTCTGACCTTGCCCTGGGCTGTGGCGTGTTTCTGGTTAGGCTCTGGTGAGTGGGACCAGGCAGGGGACACATGAAAGGCTCCCTCTGTCAGGCCGCAAGGATGTTCAGTCTAAGTCTAATGAAGACCAGAACACATGGACCGACCTGAGAACATGCACAGCACACATTATATAAGTACTGGAGCTCCAACACAGCAGACAAGGTTGGTATACTGGTCTGTTTAATAGTGGAGTGAATAGAAAGCTCGATAAACTCATTTGTGTCATGATTACACAAAAGTGGAGGTTACAGTACAGCAAGGACATTGAAGTTTAAACATTAAATTTCATTGTCCAAAGACAGATACTGTATTTATTTATTTTTTATTTTTTTGCCATTTATTTTATCTGCCATTCCTTTCGCCTCCACAGTGCACACGGTTTCTTCTCTGTGCTTGAAAAAAGCTTTCGTTTAGATTTATTTAAGATGTGCCATCTTTCATTTCTGCCAAAGCGATTACCCGGGAGAAACCTTCTGATGTCAACGACCTCCCCAGATAGATACATAATAGACCATGGACACCGATTTTAGAGGGTTTGGACTGAAATTTTGACTGCAATTCCTCTGAGAAGACTTTATATAGGATCAAACTTATGATCAAAACAGCTGCACTTATACATTCCCTTAATGTTCAATCTTAAAAGGGAAATTAATCTATTCCCCCTTTTATTAGGGATCCCCTGTGGCCCCTCAAGGACCCCTGCTGGTCCCCAGACCCTAGTTTCAGAACCACTGGTTCTGGGGTATATTTAGTTACCGAGTATGACGCTGCAATGGCAGAATCTATTGATACATAAACCCATATGTAAACCATCGCCTCTCCTCCATAACTCCAATAGACCTGCTGACCTGCACAATCGATTTACTTATGAAACGCTTCCCATACATTTTCTGTTGCCTTGAGTCAGAACAGACTCTATCAGGCTTGCCTCGGCGTTCTTTGGGGTTGGGTCAAAGGTAAACAAGAGGCCCGCCGAGAATCCAGTTTGTGTTTGTGTTTACAAAGAAAGTGTCCTCAGAGGAATCATTATCCACATCCCTCTTCCCTAACCAAACATGCTTCTCCGCAGGCGTATAAAGTGAAAAGATCACACAGGGAAGTACCATCCAGCTGGGTAATAGCTGTTTATAATCCCTTCTGATTAGTGTTAATCCCCTTAATGCTCCTTCCTGAGAAGAAACAAATGTTGACCTAAGTGACCGAGTCATAATTAATGAAGTTAGGAAGGGCCTCTGCTGCTATGGAGTCCAGTATGCTGTGATCCATTCAACATGGTCAGTCCAGTGTTGTGGTATAGGGATTATTATGAATGATACAATTTTATAGGCAATCAAAACACAACAGTTGAATTTTTTCATCATCTTCGGCCAGGTTGGGCTGGTGTCAGCTCCTGACAAGGCCGCGCACCCCCAGGCGGGACATGGGGGCGACTTTCCGTCTTGTGTTCTTTTCTCCTGTGAAGTCAGCGCGCGGGGGTCAGGGAGCTGGATGGTAGCCGAGCCTCAGAGGCGGGGCAAAGTTCACAGGTCACCGCGCACCCAGGAGGACGGACCGCGGCAGGAGGGCAGGACCTGGGCTCAGGGACAAGGAAGGGGGTCAGGGGTTGAGTTCAGGCGGAATCCACACAGAGGATGTTGAAACAGATTGCGTCGAGGGAGAGCAGAGCTTCCTCCGCCTTTCCTCCCCGGCGGCCTCTAAGGCACAGTTCCTGCAAAGTAGACCGGCTTTTCAAACCCAGGATGGCGGGATCGGACTTTGTTAACAGATCTCCAGCTCTAAGCACTAATTAACAAGCGTCAATAAGGTGACGCATCTGCCATGCAAACTGCGTGGGTATGGCGTGAATTGTGAAAGGTATAATTTTGTGTGTAAACAGCTTCAGCACCTTTTCTTCCAGGCGATGACATTAAACCTGAGAAAAAAGTGTGGTGAAAAAAATGTGTTTAGAGGATTGTTTAGAGATTAAACTGTGCATACCTCATTCCTCTCTCTTTTCCCAATAAGCCAAAAAATTCTGATTCATGTAGCTGGCATGATTCTTTAGCTAAAACACAATTATACATTTTGATTCACAGAGGAAAATCTGCTCTGTCTCCATCTTGATTGTTCCAGACTGGCAAAAACTATCTGTCAAATAGACCAACCATATGCCTGTCTGCTGTATTCTCCATATGAGAGGCCTGCTGTGGATCACTCCACATCTGGTTCATACCCAAACTAATAAATGTACCTATTTGCTTATGTATAGTGCGATGGCATCACGGGGCATTATTAGTTATAAAAAGGCTTATGGGGCTTTGTTTTATTTCTGTTAGACCCATTTGTTGTATTGAGGAAACTAAAACAAGGCTTGAGCCGAAAAGGGAGCATGAAATTGATTACACAGTAAAAGAACAGCTTAAATGTCCAAATATTGGCCGAAGAAGCCAAAACTATTACGAAACACAGAAAAGAACAGAGTTAGAGTGATTGACTCCCTTAATAAATTAGCATCGAGATAATATGATGTTTTATATATTGTACCAAGACACTGATGCTAAATGTATTACAAGCAAAGCCAACACATGGCTCAACGAACCACATTGTTTATAAAATGAACATGCAGTATTACGTCTTGTCGCTCTGTCTGTGTGTGTGTGTGTATGTGTGTGTGTGTGTGTGCATGTGTGAGTGCGTGCACGTGATCCAAGGCTAAGAGCTCATTTCCACCCTGATGATCACAGGCACCATTGATTGTAATGCTGACGAGCAGGCTAGTTCTGCCCGTGGCACACAAAAGAATCTGGACATGTTTAAAGCACTAACTTTTATGTTTTTTTATGCTGGTATGAAGCTGAATTCTGATGTGGGCAGCTGGCTCTCATTAAGAAAACATGATGTCAAACAGAGGGCCCCGCTGGTGAAAGTCAGCTACTCTCACTCTCTGGTCCGTCTGTGTCTCTCTGCGAGACCTCTGCATGCCGGCCACAGGCGATGAGAGCCTTTGAGGCTAGTGGACTTTGTCTTGTGGCTTCGGTGAGTAAAATCTCACAATGAAAACATTTCTATAACGGCTGGCTGTGAAAGATTTAATACATAATATTTACATAATGTATAAATTAACAGCACACTGAAAAGATTTTTTATGATTGTGAGGGATTTGTCAAGTCTTGCTATTTTGGTCTCGTAAGCCTGCGTGCTGGAAAAATTCACAGCACAAGCAGCATCCAGTACTTTCATGACTTCAATTTATGACATCAGTGATGGCAGAGTGGTGGAGCTGGAGCAGCATTTCCTGTGCCTCAGCATGCTCGCAGGCAGAGCTCGGGCTTGTTTGTCTCACATGGTGAGGGACTGGAGAGCGGTGCAGCCCGCCATAACTCACAGTGAGCGCAGTCCCCTGGATGCGTCCATGTGACTCCCACTCTCCACAGCAACACTGCAAAAAAAAAATCTCGAGTCATTCAGTCTCATATTCAGTCTTAAAATCTTATTTATTCATCAATCCAGTGAAAAAAACTGCCATTGGGAGGAGATAATCCCATTTGTTTCCACTGTTAATCATCTTGCATCCAGAAATTTCTAGGGTCAAGTGCCATTTTCTTGATATTAGCGGGCAGAGACGTTCCTGAAACAAGTGAAACTGCGTTGGAAATAAGTGGGATTATTTCATCCCACTCAATCCCACACCAGATTTTTTTCACGTTAAAATAAAGACAAGATTTTAAGACTAAACATGAGAAAAAAATGTTTAAATGGCGTTTCTTTTTGATTTTTTGCATTATCCACATCACAGGTGTTTTCTTGCACAGTCGTACTACCGAAGCACTTGATTTATTAGTGAGCTCATTACAAGGATGTCATGATCTGCAGCAGGTCTTACCAGATATAATGCATCAGGATGAATATTTGGGGAGGGTCTTCAACCTGAGTTCAGTAGTATAACAGGGAGAAACACGGCTTAATCATAAATCCCCTTTTTGAATTTTTCAGATCCTTCTCCTAACGTAGACAGTTCCGTTTGTGTTGAGGTGCTGAGTGCACCCAAGATTTAGGTGAGCCGAGGGAGCCCTGTGATTTGGTGTCAGGACGGGCCACTGTGGCCACGCAGCCTGTAACACGTTTATGACACTCAAGAGGAGCTGAACATATGGGATACATGTTAGGGGGGTTTACACAGCACAGCTAGAGGGGAAATGATCTCTCTTTTTCCATGCTTTGATGATAGGTGACTGTTAACCACGTCCCACCCCCGGGATTACTGACATTATCAACTGCGTATCTTAAAACTTTTTTGGGGTTGCCTGCTTTTCGTCACTTGTGACACAAAACGGCGAAATACCATTTGTCAGGCTCAGTTCATTACCAAATCCTTTATACTGTCACGTGATGACAGCAACACAAATTCGACGGGTTTCCAAAAGTGGCGTTGCAAAATGATCAATTGAAAATAACATGAGATTTTTCAGCTGCTCTGAGAATAGCTAACCGATACAAGAGTCACCCGGTCCCACGAGGCCTTGAGTCTCTTGGCTGAAGCAGAAACCCCATCAACAGCGGGTTTGTTTGATGTCTACGGCTTATCTCACTTTCACGCCTAGAAAGCCCCGCCGTCCCTTCGCGCGAGATCAAGACGCACATGTGCAAAGCAAACAAACACTTTCTCCTTTCTGATTCAGACTTAATTTATCACTTCATGTTCTGTGGGATGTGTTTTGCCAGGACTCCCTCCTCTCACATTTACGAACATATGATGTTGTGATGATGCTGCTGCCAGTGATCCCCCTCAACTCAGCTCATCTCCACGCTCGTCTATCCCTCACGTCCAGAGTCCTTTAAAGCAACGCTCCAGAGACAATGAAATATTGTGCGGTTTAAACATCTGATTCAAAACAGCTCCCCTAATGTGAAACTAGAAATCTCTCAGACTTATGTCATTCCAGTTTTAAAATAGATTGTTTGAAATATCAGAGTAATTTGATTAAAACGGATTGACAGCCCAATGAGTTACTGTCAGTGCGGCAATGGGAAAAGAGTGTTTTTGATTTCTCCTGAGGAGAATCCTTCAACTCCCCAGCAGTTCCTTTAATATAGGGACAGTGCCTTTCATGTGCTCCTCCAAGAGAGCTGCTTAATGCATCGCAGATCCTTTGCAGCTCTGACAATATTTTACCATCATCACTCTTGTGGTTTTCTGGAAGGGGGATCCAATTAATCTTGATGATACTTAAAAGCAAAGTTACTACACTTTGTTTCAATAAGGTCGACCCAGATTTTGACCACTGATGCCATACATGCCATACAAATTAAAGTCATTTACTGACAAACAAATGACTGAATTTCAGATCACTGTGCCTATAGTTTACATATGAAACTGTGATCACATTAGACAGTACAGCTGTACTGAGCCATAACTATGTCATCAACTAGCTCATTATGACACTCATTTCACACTTTGAAGCTATATGAATGTATGTTATATCACAGCCAAGAGTATATGCATACATATTTTAAGGAGCCACATTCACAAATAAACTGCTCTTATTCGCTTCTGCTCTGGCCAAGAATAAGTGCATTAGTGTGTTCAAAATCCAATACGCACTCCTGCAGTTTTGGGGTAGTCAGACAAATGAACCTTACCAAACAAATCAGAGTATTTAATTAAAGCAGCAGCTTTGCTCAGTGCTGCCATTGCTCATGTAACCCCTTGCTCTGTGTCCTTAATCCCACTGTGGTTATGCTATTTCATAGGACTCCACAAACCAAGCACATTCTCTACACTCCAATCCAGGGTGATTAACTTAATTAGCAAGACCAAATCAGAAACAGGAAGCCCTAATATGTAAAGATAATACAAAAACCAAACATTTTATTAACTAACCACTCCAGTGGTCGCTGTAAAATCCCCATGGTAGATGTCTGGTCTTGCCGTACGATCTGTCTTTCATAGACGACCAGTGCTGGCTGCCAAGAATAGCACTCTGGCTGATGTGTCTGGCTCTTGTTAGCAGGGGATAGGTTTGTGTCAAGCGCAGCCATTCCCTGGGCCGCGCTGTGTTGTTGTGGTTTAAAAGACCGTGGCCTGTTGTGTGCGATCGCTCACTGACAGAGATGTCAGGATTGCTAAATGACACACCTCTAATCAACTGATGCTCTGCCAGCGTGAGTCATCCTGTTCTCATGGCGGAGGCCCCATAAAATGCCTTTGAACAGGTGTCAGAAGCAATCGTCCTCCCTTCTCATCACTTTATTCTCATTGTCAGCCCTTTCTCTCACACTGTTGTTGCCCATCTCACCCTCTTTCGGCTCTCTGTTTTAAATTGCCTAGTGGAGTGTTTATAATGGACTCTCTCTTTTAATATTTCCCTCTATCGGTTTCTCTCTCAGCCTCTGAAACGCACACACACACGCACGCGCGCACACTCTCACACAAAAGGAGTTGTGTTAGCCTCTGGCATTTATCAAAGATGAAATCTGTTCAGATAGAGAGGGCCTATTTGAACCTGTTAGACGTGCTTTACAAGAAAACATTGAATTGAGTTAAATTTTCATACTGGGTGTAGTTTTTTTCACAAGAAAAGGGATTATGTTTCTTTACTGGGATTACTCTGCTGTATCCTGATCCTCTTTCAATGGTCTCGAAACTTGTTATGAATTTCTTCCAAGTCCGGTGTCATTGAATATATATGCAGTGACTTTGCTCTCTTGAAGGTCTGCCAGCCATTTAGAGGCTGTTTTTAATTGTCTCATTGTCCACATGGTTGGAATATGCATGGGCTTTGCCACGGGCTGTATTTCCTCTCATCAGAAGCTGCTGTTGGTTGAACATCTCAGATCTGAAGCCAATAATTGAATAGATGGGGTTTTGATTGATGTTTCGAGGAAGTCCCTCTGCTATTTAAATATTCATGGGTCTGTAGCCTGCAGGGGTGAGACAAGAAGCCAAAGCAAACCTGTGGACAACAATAGCAGCTCTGCAAGTTCCTTCTGTCTGCTTCTCATTACAGTAAGTACATTCTCAGAGCTACCATCCCTCTCTGCATTCCTCTGGCTCCCCTCTCCCCATGGAGGGTATTTGGCCCCCGAAGACCAGGCTAAATGTATGGAATGAAATAGAAAAGGAAAGAAAAGAGAGAAATTGCTCCTCATCATGCTGTTTTGGTAAACAACAGGTCACCAGAGACATGATTGACGGCGTGTGGATGCATGGGTGAGCATAAGTGGATTCATATTTTGTTGGATTTCGTTGGCCTCAGTTGCATTTCCTTGCACAGCCCAGATTGAAAGTGACTGTAATGCCACGCCATTTGAAACATCCAACTCATGTTACAGGTGTTGCCTTTGGCGCCATGTCTCCACTCCTAATCCACCCGCAGTCTTTCAAGCCCAACAAAATCCCACTTGAAATCTATCAATCACAACAGCCCCGTCACTCCTTGAACATAAGTTGCACCTCGTGGAGTTGAGGAGGAAGCGTGCGCGTCCAAACCAAATCAGGCTCAGGTGCAGGATAATAGTTAGAGCGCGCAGAAACAACATATCTGCTCACTGAATTTAAAGCTCCCAGCAAGTTTAATGCGAAAACACCGCGACTGACAGGGCGCTCCTTAAGCAACTGAACACCACAAATGTCACACACCATGAACTGTGCGCAAGCAGCTTCACGCATGATTTAATCTATAGCTGTGCACGCTTAGAGTGAACGCAAGATGAGGGGCGTCCAACAGGTTTAATAATAAGATAACAGCCAGAGCATTAACAGCCATTTGAAATTTCACCCTACCAACTAAAGATACTGAAGTTTATTTAAGAGTGTAATCAGGAAGGCCACTGAATCAAGGCACACTCATCCACTTGCTGTAAATAACATTGTCCAGCACAAGGGTCCACTGGAAAAAAAGGCTGGTTAAAGTTGTTCCATAAGAAAATGTCTTCTCTATTCATACTTTGCATACGCAGTAGAAACTGCCAAAGGCATAATTACAAAAGTTGAGCGTGACACACCAAAACAATGATCATGAGGACATGAATCATTAGAGGTGGTGAGAGCTGCCAACGAGCCTGGAATGCAGGATTTTCCAATGGAGCGCGTCCTAACCATAGTAAGAAGGAAGCCTCATTAGTGTCAAATAAATCCTACCACATTATTTGGTAAGGAATCCTGGATTCCTAAATACTTTAATTGCTCTTATGACCTGGGACTCTGTTTGACTGTCAACTTACAGCAGTGGAATAATACCAAATGACCTTATGAGATACTCAAAAAAAAAAAAAAAAAAAAAACACATCATGC
>OMLF01027242.1:16402-51888 GCA_900302615.1 Holocentrus rufus
TAAAAAAAAAAAAAAAAACAAAAAAAAAACACATCATGCTGGAAATAAATACACCTGCATGTAAGCCAACACACACAGACACAATCTCAACTGGAGCGAGAGCCGCACTCCTCGGGGGACCAAGGGGTCATGAATTGTCTGCAAAAATGTTTTCTGCACAGAATATCTCCTTTCTTTCCATAAACACGTTTTCAATTGAGGATTTAATTAAACGAGTTTGAGAGTTTGTTTTTTTGGTGAGACCGGGAAGCAGCACAATAATAAAAGCTCTGTTAGACAGCCAGGGAGTCAAAACAGCATGCTGTTAAACACACAGCTCACATTTCTGTCCTTTAACTTTTTGCCGTCATGCATAATTTGTCTACAAATCTTAATTTATAAGGTCTGTAGGTGTAGCCAGCACATTCCACGCTGATGTTGATGCAAAGTGATGCCAGTGATGGAAACACACACCAATATTCATTTTATTCAGCATGAACACCTTTGAATACTTTAGACATTATTAGGTAAGTGATAAGAAATGATGAACCAATATTTGCTGTGTCTGATTCTGCATCTGGTAGTTTGTTCCTGGGACAAGTATGCTCTCTCTCTCTGAATGAAATATGTCAGTTTATTCCCAGCAAAAACCTTTGAAGTGAGAGATGAAGTGGAATGAAGCATAATACCCCCAGGGTCCCATTTAGCATTTGGGAAAATAAACACTTGCCAAGCCTGATCTTGTGTGACTGATTCCGTGTACATATAGATCTGGGAAAAGTGCCAATAATATTTCTACAGCATAATTAAAATGATAGGTGTTCAGAGATGAGCCAGGCTGCAAGTGGTAGTGATGATTTCATAATTCAGTCTGGCTCGAGTGAAACTCACCGAGTTTTGTTGACTCTGGTGAGCTGAAACATTGTGACATGCACTGTGAGTATATACTATAGTAAGACCATGGCATTGGGAGGAAGAAATTACAGGGCTAGATACGTACCAAATATTATGTCAGAGGAAAGATTTGGAATTTTTTATCCTTCACTGTACTGGCCCTGTTCTTCCTCTGTTTCATGAAAGGAAAATAGTTAGCCATTGTCATGTTTAAAATGGAGGTTTTTAAATTATCTTATTTTACTGCACACGCAGGTATAATAAAAATGACAGGCAGGGGTGGAGGACTGATCCTGAAATAATGTATCAAAGATGGGACAATTGTGCTATGTCAGGTGGTGGAACAGTTAGATCTTGGATCTCAATTGAGGTGTCAAGGAAAAAATGAATAACATGCTGAAATAGGGCATAATTAGATTTTCAGAATTGACTCATCAAAGCTCTTATCTGTGTCTTTTCAATAAAAATGTGCCCCTTGGCACTGTTTCAGAAAACCCCTCCAAGAGAGGGAAAATAAAAATCTTTCTCTCGACTCAACACACATTTTTATCTCTTTCCAAAGCCCACACTTCAACCGCTCATAATATCCCTGCACAATGTCCTGATTTATTATATCTTCAAATTTCACAATCTGGGGACAAATTGGTCTCCTCAAAAATGCATGAACATAGCTTAGAAGCCCCATATTAGATGAAAATGAATTCCTGATGTTGCAACTTGAGAGAATGTGGGCATGGTCGTGTCACTGTGGATTAAGGAGATGCCATGTTTTATGACCTGCAATACTGTTACTAATTTGGGGACACTTGATATGGTGCATTTCATTAGAGGAGACACAAACACAGGAACCCACAGTGCCATTTCTCCCAGCCCGGGCCCTGCGCTTAAGGTGACAAAGACACAAGGCTCACTGAGTGGTTGGGATAAGCATCTCCTCTAACTAAAGGAACAAAAGCATTGTGAGGCAAAGCAGGCCGCCATGCCAAAACAGTCTTAAAGAGGCATGAACTGGCAAGCCCTCGATCTCCACATCTTGAGAAATAATCACTCCCTTCTGGATGTGTTTATGAGGGCAGAGGGGCCTGGGCTATGACGCCTGTACAATATACTGGGGAAGAGGCATACACTGCAGCTGATCTGAGCCACCTCAGACTGAGTCACATGAAAGGGCATGCCTCGAATGACATTGTGCTATCGTCATCCACAAATGACAGACAAATTGTTTTCGGTCGCAAATGGTTTACTGTATCACTGAGATAGAGGGTTTGAAATTTAATTCCAGGGTCGCTTTGTCAAAATTAATATAATAAGTCATTCAAAAGGTGGAACATGACTTCAATGGCAATTTATCTACAAAGTGACTTTGTGTGGAGACAAAAAAAAAAAAAAATACCATACATTGTCTCACTTTACAGCGACGGCTTTATATTTTGTAGGTGCACTCCATATGTGCTTCAGATCAAATCATAAAAGTCAGGCATACTTTTGCTCGAAAAATCATTCATCCTCGCATGAGCTTATACAAGTTTTGCTGTAAAAGAGAATATTTGTCCCTTGGCACAGAGCTATTGTTTTGTCCAAGGAGAGAGAGAGAGAGGGGAGCTGAATCCAGCACCTTTGTGAGCGGAACAGTAAAAAGCTCTCTTTGATTCAGATGGCTGGAGCCAAGGCCAAGGCCAAGGAGACTGGACACCGCAGCACGCAATCACCTTTCAAAGCAGCCTTGGACACATGGTTTCATAAAAGACTGCGGCAAGAAAACATGGGGATGTACGCATGACCGAGTGAAAACCACAGTCTATTGACTTTACATCTGAATTTTATGGAAGCAGATTCAAAAGCATTATGCATTGTAAGACAAGAAGGATGTTGAAAAACAGTTCCATCAGTATAGGGTATGTCATTTGAGCAGCAGGCTGTTTGTTTACAAGTTACCGCAGGATTAGGATGGGATGGATTTATGCCCCAGCTGAGGTTCAAATAATTCCATGTCAAATCCAGGGATATGTGCATTTTGTCCACCCATTCTAAAACAACCCTTTCAAGCTGATGGATATGGTGAGAGCAGATGACATGGGGAGGATTTGCTATTCCCTTTCATGATTCCTGTGGCATTGTTGATGTCTAAGCTTCGGGGTCCTCTAAGGAGCTCTGGGGAAGCCAGGCATGTGTTTGTTTGTCAGAAGCCCATTTATAATGGATCCATATTTCAAAACAAAGGCAGACCATTACAGTGTTTATCTTAATTATTACATTCTAGCCGGTATAACCTCTGCGAATTAGGTTACAATGAGAAAATGTCCTAAAACATGAAGGAATAATAGAAACCTTAGAATTCAGTGATATATTTGATAGAGCGGAGAAGGTTCACGTCATGATGGGTCTGCCAGGTTGTCAAATTCCACTTCCGTTGTAGACATTGGTGATTGGTTTCAGATTTATTTCTGATAAAAAAATCTTATTGTCTGATTTGCATTTGCAGCGAGCCCTGCGAGAACCTGGATTAATGAGCGGCATCAACCTTGCTCTCTAGATAGACAAAGAAGGCTTTATATGTCTCCGCTAGCTTGTTAAAAAGCAAAGGAGAATGTCAAGGAAAGAAACACATGTGGATATACCATTCCCAGTGGACTGTCCTAGACTTTAAGAGACAAGCGTGCTCAAATGGCTTTGCCAAAATTTCACGAATGGCTGTTGCTATCAATATATTTTATTCAATATGAAAGAGTTCTATAACAAGCTGTGCCAGTGATCTGAGATGCCGTAAAACATTTTTCCTGGAACACAATTCGGAAGTACAATAAAAGTGTGTTTGCTATAGCTAGTTGGGAGTCTTTGCTATTATGCGCTGTGCCATTGACTTTGGCATTAGTGAAAGCTATCTTTGCACTGGAAGCCAACCAAAGTTAAGGTGACGATTTATTTCTTACAAATTACCTCTCTGTCGAACATTAAAAGGTCAGGGGTTGGGTTTTGTTCCAAATAGATCGTCCGTTTTAGTCTCACCTACACAACAACAATGAAGCCCAGTTACGGCATCGGAGCTGAGGTAGGAGGCTGTGTAATGGAATCCAGGTTACGACCTATTTTTGTTTAGATTCACCTTCACTCGTGGTTCATGTCTAGAACAGTTCCCGTGCTGACACTTACAAGGCCCATGATAAATGTGGATGGCTGCAGCGGGCTTCATCATCTTACACGGAAGGTGTCAGGGAGGGCATAATGTCGGCCTGTCCACTGTCTGCACCAATCTCAACGCATCCTTACAGGCCCCTGCAGTAAGGTCTGGTGACAAGACACCTCTGCTTGTCAGGGGACCTCGAGCTCAAGCTGCACTGGGGCACCGCATGACTCTTTCCTCAAATTAGTTCCCTTATTTATCAGTCGAGACCCCTGACGACATAATGCTGAGCTACGGCAATCATGAAACCAGGATCCCTACCTTTTGACACAGAAGTACCACAATTCATCACACTCTCAACTTCCCATTGCACCAGGCAGCTCAACTTGGGCATATGACATTGACTGTAATTGTTTGCTATGTGCAGGTGTTGCCATGCGTTATTTCTGATTTGACATTAATTTGGATCTAAAGGTGTGATCACAAACAGGCCAAGCATCAACAGAGCGCTGCACATAACACCTCTGGAACTAATTTCTCCTCGCGTCTGAACCTCGCTGTGAGGTGTGGATGGGAAATGAGAGCCACCACTGGAGTGGCTACAGACAAAAGTAGATCTATCGCTCTGCCAACTGTCCTCTCCCTATCCTTCCTCAGGCACGGATAAGAGCGGAAAGTGCTTTAACCTTGAGGGCAAGGCAGCGCCAAACATGTGCAAATAATTTGTATAGAATAAATAAAGGGATGATCTTATGACAGTCGGTGCAGCTGCTCTGGGCTTTGTTGGAGGCTTAGAGGAGGCAGCTCTCTGGAGGCAGAGTGGCAGTCTTCTAGCTGTCACCGTGGAGACCTGAGGGCCATTATGTGGAGCATCAGGGCCTTGGGGATGGGAAACATGACTCTACAGCAAGGTCTCTGGCACTGAGCTACGGCACAAACCCTTCAACAACACCACCCAAGTGTCATCGCTGCTTAGATGTTTTATTTTTTTATATATTACATCTTCTTCAGAGAGTTTCTTTGGCTTTGTAGCAACAAAGGTAAGGAGGTCAAAGAAGAGGGATAATTCAAATGGAATTTTTGCACAGCTTCATGTGCCTGAACTTCAGAAAATAGCATCAAATAAGAAAACTAAAGGACAAAGTCGTGAAAAAATCTGCATGTTTGTAGATTGTATAACAGGAGGAGGAGTTCACTACACAGTAATACAGAAGTCCTTTATTATATACTGACTTACTATATAAAGGGTGAACACTGGGCGTCAAAATACTCACACAGTCACACATAACTTCAAATTCACACACCATCACATATGGAGGGTGGGGAACTATTTGGGAAATGTCTAACAGTGTGCTAGTAATGGATCATAAACTTTTGCATCCATAGCAGTGTTTTTTTTTCCTCTGTCTTTTTTTTTTGGTGGTTGATGATTCACAGCATTGGGGAGCTGGAGCCCTGAAAGCAAATAACTTTATGCATATTTTTTTAATGCGTCAAACTGTCTCATACCACTATCATACCACCATTATCCAAGCCAATCGCGATAAGATAAACCGTGGCCTGAGACCAGATCGCTCACTCTCCTCGCCACGTCGGATCATTTTGCCAGTGCAGGTATAGATAATGAATCTCTTCATTTCCTGTCCCTGAACCAAAGAGCAGATGGATTGCACATTAAAAGACTTCAGACCCACCAACGGCCATTTTTAAAGGCTGAAAAACGTGGGATCGAGTGGACACCCCTTTAGGAAGGTGACAGATTTAGCATGGCGTGATTTCCCAAAGGTTTCAACGACCTAGAGGCAGTTGGAGAGTCGACTTATGATGAAATAGCCATCATGGGTTTGTGTGATTTGTCCTGGATTTGGAGACAGAACATTTGAGATAATCCTAAGAGTCTACATAACAGAAAACTCAATTGAGGTTTGAGGTTAAGATGCTTATTAGTAAGCTTGGCTGAAGCACTATAGAGGCTTAACGATAAATTGGCCACTGGGGAACTGCTGCAGATATGCATGCATATGTTGCCTCGGAATAAATATTTAGCCCATATGTTAAATATCTGTATGGATTTTAGTATTTCCAGGACCTCAATCATTTTTCAGCCTTTGTAGGGGAAACACTGTGCGATGCACTACAGGAATTAATACCTAATCTGGTCACAGAGTACGCGAGGCAGATGAGAGGACAACATTTTATCAGACATCTGTTCAACACAACTTATTTCAGACAGTTGGAATCGAAGCTCGCTCGCAGAACCAAATAAAGCCGTGAACTGTTTCTAACACTGCACAGTGACTCGTGGTCGACTGTCATCCAAGAATACCACATAAAACCAAATAGTTCTTATAAAGCTCTGCTGTCCCCGAGGCTTTGAGTTGGGGCTTCAGAGCTTATAAAGGGGATACTAAACCCCTTTAAGAGACCCTGTGGCCTTGGGGGTTAAGGTAACAGCTAATTGTTTCGCTCGTGTCCTGAAGATATTCACAGTGAGCTCATGAATCGAGCATGTGACTTATGCATCAAGCCACATCTCCTCATTCTCCTCATACAGCAGGCAGCCGGTGATTTATGGCTGGACAGTGGCCTGGAGAGGTGTTGGATTCAATGAAATACAAGGGAGAACATCTGGAAAGCCTATTAGCTGCGATTCACAGCTTGGGCCAGTTTGATAGCGATGGCTGATTCGAGCGTGGAACAGAGATGGCAGCGCACGTTGAGGGACACGCTGCGATTTCTTTCTCATCGAGCAGCAATGTGTGAACCGAGGTTAGTCACATATTAACTAGATCAATCTTAATGGTCCTACTTAGAGCGCCAGGTGAGCTAACAAGACCCTGAAATGAGCCTCTTCAATATGTCCTAATGTGTCCCAGATGTAGAGTCCTCCAGTTATCTTGGCGTCCTTGGTTGGAGGCGAGAGTAAAATCATGATGTGAGAAATCAAAGGCCTCCATAGACTAAAATATCCTTTCTAAACCTGCATGACACAGTCAGTGTTACACAAGTCATTCTAGTCAAGGATAATTGGGTAAGAAAGAGCATCAGCGGGGAGTGTCTGAACAAGGTACTCCTGCCTCCACTCATCTCAGCCCCGTAATAAGAGCACGGGGAGGTGTGTTGAAATACAACCCCGTCACCATTCATCCTCACCCCCTTGATGCAACAATGACTAGCCTGCAGTCTGCTTTTCATTTAAGAGAATTACCTATGGGAGGCCGGCAGACATCTCCTGAGTTGCTCTGTGTGTGTTCTTCACATCCCTGCAGAGCTGTCTCATTAACACAGCACCCAGCAGGCCTGGTTTTAGCATAGCACATCTCTGTCCCGTTGAAGCCTGCAGCCTGCTGCATGGAAGCTGAAAATAATGACTCACACATTACAGTCCCTGTACACAGTCCCCAGCTCCAGCTCCGCTCCCCAGGTTACTGAAGCTCAGACCTCCAGCCTCTCTAATGAGTGGGCTATAATGTCGGAGGCAGTTAGGAGTGAGGCAAGGCGAGAGACCGAAAGAGCCGTGAGGGAGAGTGGGTGTTACAGGAAAAGAGAGAAGAAGTACCAACTTACTCTAATTTGTGACTTTCATGAGAGATCTTTTGACAGTGTGTGTAACTCACCTTAATAAGACATACGTTTTTTGAAATGTTAAATGAACAAGTTATTTGCTCATCAATCTATTAAATGACCTTTTGGCTTAATTTACAATCTATAATTCAGAAAAGCTTGGAGTGGAACAACTATTACTCTTCCCCATATAGCCACAGATATTATTTGGAAACATAAATTCACTGTCATTGAAAAAAAACTAATTATTCAATCATCAATAGGGTGTCTACTTCCTGTAGAACACTTATGAGTTCAGGCGTCATCTCACCGGGTGTGCCTCATATAATTTACATTTCATTAAAGCACACTGTGAGACATCAGTGATTTCTCAACAAACCAGAGTTTTCCATGATGCAGGCTCATGGGTGGGTGGGGGGTAGGAGGGGGGAGTAGACGTGTCACCCATCAGGAGCTGTCAGGAGCTGTCAGAGGACAGGAACCAGACCCTGGGCCAGGAGAGGCCAGGCCAGCCAGCTGTCACCTCTCTGACACTGGCTGAGACCATCCATCTGGCTGAGAGAGGCCCACCATGGGTGGAGAGAAACTCACCAGATCCCAGACTGTATGCACATGAACACAAGAATGTGCGCACACCAGCACACGCGTCGTATATGCATGCACACACACACACGCACATGCAAAGATGCACAAACACTCATCTGCACGTATGAACGCTCCTACAGTGCATCCACACACAAAGACAGGACAGGGTCTGTGAGTCACACCAGAGGGCTATTTTGGGTAATCACCAGCTCAATCTGCGGCCCCGTCCAAATGAATGATTCTCTCACTGAGTGATCTGGGAAACACAGCTGACACGCTGCCATCAAGCCGAACAGACGCAAATAAACAATCAAAACATTTGGGAGTAATGCTCTCCCTCACATAACTCGCTGCCTGTGAGTCTGTTTTGACGCCAACAATATTACATACACACTTTTTCCATACAGCTGTGCATAGCTAGACATCACATAAAAAGTTAGTCGCATAAGTTCACTTGAGGTGTATTACAAAACCTCTGTGGCAGGGCGTGCAATAGCAGCAGTGGCAAACTTAGACGTGCACCAGACACAGTAGTGGGTCTATTTCTCCATATCAGGCTCCTTGGGTATTTTTATTGCTGGTACTCATGTTGAGTAAAACAACAACACCACAACACATTGGCCAAGCATGGAGCTCATCCATCCTGGCATGTTTGAGGGGTCAGTGGAGTTGCCAGGCATATGGAGAGCATTTGGAGATATCCAGGCTCAACCACAACAGAGCCAGACAGTTTGTTGTTCTCCTTGTTTTGGGTGTTTCATAATTCACTTAAATATCCGTAACGATCCTAAAAATCTCCAATCTATCTCAATAAAGGAAACATATGTGAGGTATATCTAATTATTCATCAATCGTTACCCACGCCCATTGCAATGATCTTTCCACTGATGGCTGACATATTATTGTGACTCAATTTATTCTCAATTGAACTTAAAGAAAAATCACTCTGATTAATTGCCCTCAGCACATTTACAATTAAAATTGGAATTTGTCTTTTGGGTCGGATCTTAATTGTTCAGTGAGAATTTAGCTGGCGAGGAATCAGATAAGCCAATTAAACAGGGAACCTTTGAAATGTGGGTGACCTCTATGTCAAAACTGAATGAATCTAAAAATGATTTATGACTTTTAGTTTCTACTTTCTCTAAATAGTGCCATTCAAACAAATTCATGTATTTTCCTGATTTTTATTATTTTGATTACTCTATGCACAAACATTTTCCCCATTTTGAGAAGTTACTCCTGCATTTAATAGTGTCTCTCTCATTCTCAATCAGAGGTTATGGTTCCACAGTGTTTTTAATTTTGAATCCTGGCAGCTGTGCGCATGGACTCTGGAAATATTTATCTAACAATTGCTATGAACAATGTCCCGCACTGTTGGTGAAGACTCCACAGGGGGTCCTTGTGACTGTGGCAGAGAGCCATGCTGTCTATTTTGTGTGAAGACACAGCAGACATAAATACACCACACTGGCTACAATTACCCAGAAAGATGCTGCCAACAGATTTTTCCCTGCTATTATCAGCTGTGGTTGTTAAGCATTAAAGTTAAGCAAAGGTGATGTGTATTCGCAGTCCTGGACAAAGACAGTTATTGTTGTGCTATTAGTGAGTAAAGAAATAAAAATAAAAATCGGTGCAGCTCAGTGCCCAAATATGCTATCCTGGCATTTGTAAAGTCATCAGGCCTTATAATAAGGAATGAGCGGCATGAGCTGCGAGACTTACTGAGTACAGTGCAGGATGGAGAAAGGCAAATACAGACAGGGGTAAAGGAGGGAGGGAGACAGAGATCAATGATAATGTGATCTGATGACATAGTTGAGTTGAGCTTTTCCCCTCGGTGGTCTTACCGCTGACCAACTCAAAGTCGAAGAGGGGGAACTTTGTTTGGATTGGCTTTAATCTTCCCATCAGGCAATATGAAGGAGGCAGTGCGCTGTGAGTGTTTTCCATTTTGCCAGAAGAGAACTGTGTCAGGTTCTGCAAGTGCACAAGTGCAGATACTTCAGCATGGCACATTGACAGGCAGCTTGTTCAAATAAAGGCCTGACAGAGCTCTGAACCGAGCAACTGAGCTATTGAGAAATGTATTTACAGGAACACATGGCTATGACAACAGAAAACAAAACAGTGAGGTTTTGTCTGTTGTTCCTGTATGATAGCCTGCGCAGGGTGCTGAAAGGATACATTTTCAATTGTTGAAAAGGGTAATGCATATTTTTTCCACTCCAAAGTTAATTACAAATGGTTACAGAGTAGTTTAAAAATGTGAGCAAATTGAAAACATAAGCTTTTATGACAGCTAAGCCTAACTCGTCTCCATGCATAGTCAAGAGTATTCAACAACTTGTATGGAGCTTATCTATGACAAATAGCATCATATGGTGCTGGTTGTTTTAAACAAAAGAGTGTGAAACCAGATGACGAGTGGCAGTGATTGCATGAGAATATATAAATGAAAGATATGTATCTGGTACCCATCTATTGTTTCTCTGTCAAGACGTCCATGCTGTGCAGGGCCTTATTTATCTAAATGACTCTGATTTCCCCGAAGGATAAACTAAAAGCAGAAAAACAACTACGTATGATGCTTAAAACTAATGTTTTCTTCTCTTGAAAACTGCCAAACAAAACGCCTGTGACAAAAGAAGTTCTGCTTTCTTTATGTCAAGGACTATTTGGCTCCGTTTCAGGCTAATCCATCTGCCCATTTTGTTTGGATAAAATGGACAGATTTGGACAGGTTCTGTGTCCCCACTGGCATCCCGACTAATTACAAAGATAGACACAAAGATGAAAAGTCTTTCCCAAGGAACCGTCTGTGAGAACCCATCACGAAAACATGCAGATTTTTTTTTCTCTGGTCACATGAAAATATTTAAGCTCTGAAATATGTACCGTATACCCACTATGAGAAGTAAACATTTTTTCCCCCAAGTGCTTGTGTGACAGAGAAAGCTTAGCAGCACTAAGGATTTCAAAGTCCAGCCAGACCGCAAAGGGATGTTTTGAGACTGTAATTAGGTTTAAGCTGTCCTGATGTCAAGGGATCTGCCATGAGACTCACGCACACCGGCTGCCGCATGCACACCTTTGTTCAGCCCGGAGGTCTGATTACCAGTGTTTACATTGTGGTCACCAAATATGAAAATGACAACAGCGCTTTGTTTGATAGACACTGTGTTGTTCAAACAGAACCAAACGGTAGATAATGCCCTCAAATTAAGTTTCTTATTAGTGGAGTAATGACAACATAATAACCAAATATATGTCTCAACAATAATTTGAACAGATTTCCCCCAACACATCAACACCTCTATCACGAACATTAGGTGTTGAGACACAGTTACTAGAATCATTTCTGACTACTGAGGTCATGCCCAGTTCAGAGCAAACACCATTTTCAACAATCTTTGACAGAATTAACAGTTGGACCATTCTCATTATACTAACAATAATGTACTATTGCCAGTTGTAGACTGAAAAGTGTGCAAGTGGTATAATAATAACTTCCCTGGTGGATAAAATAAAACATGGTGTTTGTTACTGCCCTGGGTATATTAATGTGTCTGCCTTGGGCTCACTTAAATGTTACATGATGACCAAATGTTAGTGGCAAAATAGAGCATACACACTGGGTTGGATCCAAACACAGTCATAAACCTCAGTACCCTGGAGGATAACGTTCGTGACTACGGTGTGATAACAACAATGGCAAACAAATCTCTCTAAGTCACTCCTGCTATTCTCATTAAAAAAAAAAATTGGATCGAGAGGCAAATCAGCTCTTAACAGAGATCACTGACAGTAATAGGAAAGGAGACTCGTTTGTTATTTCATTACGTCGTCTCGGCCACACTTAACGATTTATCCACACAATTACCTTGGGTACCCAGTTTGCAGTGTCACAGTAAACTATGGCACAGAAAGAGCCATTCAAGCAACACTTTTATTGAGCGGATATTAACTGATTTATCCTGACCTACCCAGATCTGGCCTCTCCGGGCTCGGCCTCCTCAGTGGAGCAGTGCCAAGGCTCCATCCTAACTCTGCATAAAAATAAATGAGAAGCTATGGGGCCAGTCTCTAAAGCCAGAGAATATTGTTCGATTCCACGTCAGCCCTCCAGGAGGCAATTTAAACAACCCAGCATGCTAATCAACCTGGTATAAAAGGCTGTTCTGGAGGGTGGCCCATTCTTCTCTTTCCTCTCTCTCCATCTTTCTCCTCCTCTCTCTCTCTCTGATTGCAGCGAGGCCAAAATGGACCTAAACAATCTGAGGAGAAAACTGTAATTGGGCCTCTGTCTGAGGGAACATTACACTCCGGTGAGACATAACCATGCGATTTGGAAAAGGAAATGACCATTCTTACATAAAAAAAAAAAAAACAAGACCTGGCCTTTTGCACAATATGGGCTGCCATGCCCTCATCAGGTTTTTGAAATTCCTGGTGTAACAATCATGCTAGAGCAGAGATGTAGGGGGCATGGAAAATCAAAGCACAGCTCCCAAGAAAGTATCAGAGCCAGGATGGGAGCTCCCCTGCTGCCATCAACACATCAACAATGTTTCAGTGGAACCGCATTGTGACCCTCATCTGAGGAGGCAGAGCCCCAATCCCCACAAATAATTCAATACTCTAATATTCCCTTGGTATTTGTTGCGACCACAGAAATATGATAGTGTTCATTCTCCACTTGTGCCCTGAACCCACAGGTCAGTTGGTAGCAGATCACAGACTTCTCTGTGACTCAGGGGTTAAACTAATCATGCGTAACTTTTTCACATAGCCCTAACTAGTCCTCTTGCAAATCTACACCAGCTTGTCATCCGGCTCGGGGTGAACCTGCCTTCTGCCTTTCTATCACTGGGTGAGTTTGAGCGCTGTGTTATTGTGACAGCTGTGTTGATCTACGCTGAATTCATCTATTATCTAGATCTAAATTTAATTCTGCACTTCCCCAGGTTTTATTGCACAGGATATGATGCAAGTGCCCTTTGTACAAATAGACTAGGATTAGTCGGTTATCATAGGCACCCCCATTCACGTTTCATTCATTAATTTTAAAAACACATCAATGAAGTTCAACAAGAAATTACATATCCCAGAACAATCCACTCTGTTCACCCCACCCCTTCCCAAATCATGAATCACAAATCAAATTATGTGCATTCAACAAATGCATAACCAACAACACATTCTTGTGCAGACGCAAATGTGTATTTGTTATCCTGGCCTTTATACCCAGGAATGTCCTTCAACCATGCCAGTGATAATACCTTAAAAAGGAACATTCTTGCTTGTCAGTTTTCAACTCAAAAATTAAATAATGAAATTAACAAACAGCTCGTCTTAAAAATCAGTTCATGTCTGGAAGGAAATGCTAACAAACACTGCCCCCTACTGACACAAAATCGCTCTTACAGTTCCTTATTGAACTAATCAAACATTTTGCACCTGATAATGCAGTAGTCTATCTAATACACAGCATTTCTTCTAATCCATTTAATACGATGAAATTGGACTTTCTCACATTAACAGAAAACAAACTTCTAGGGAAATTTGAACCTAAGTCTTTGTGTGACATCAACATTAAACAGTATAGAGATATGATATGGAGCCTTGAAATATGTCTAATATTATCACAACCTTATTAGATGCTCTGTATCAAAAGAGAACTAGTATATATAACATTGGTGTGCATAAACATAGCCAGCAAACTTTTTTTTGTTGTTGTTGAGTTGTGTATTATGATTCACTATATGAGATGCTGTGGATACATGTAAGAAAACCCTTAGTGCTTAAGTACACTCCAGATTTGAATCAACCATAATGCAACCATATCTGTAAAACAATTTATTTCAAATATCAAAAACATCTTCTACAAAAATTTGTGAAGGATACAAAAAAACAAATAAATGATAATAAATGATCTTTGATCCCAGATTATTAAAAGCTTGAAGGCAGTATTTGATATATTTATATAGCAGCCTTTGGATCAATTTAATTTGACTATGTACATGCTCCTCTGTTGATTCAGAAAGTTCTACAACCCTTGAGGTTATGAAAGCTTTATAAAACTAACGTTACAAATTGAAAAATGTACAGTTGTCAAGGTTAAAAACAAGACTTTCTGAAAAGCTGACTAATTGGAGATACAAGGTTTTGACTGGACAGCAGTGATATGAGCCATTCATTCATTGAGAGATAATTTGATCACAGATGTTTTGTAGTCATATTCAACAATCTTTGAACTTTGATTTAACAGGTTGCGACTTTGGTCTGGCATTTCTCAGTGCACAGAAGGCTTTTTTTCATTTGTTTATTTACTTATTATCATTAGTAGTAGTAGTAGTAGTAGTAATAGTGTATATGACTTCTCTCAAGTAATCTACTCTCTGGTTTTGTGGAGTCACTGGATTTCCAATGAAGTTAATGTCCATTTGACCACAGTGTCATCTTTCTGAGTGAATTTGTCATATAGCAGGTGGTCTGGCAGTTTCACATATAAACACATCAACATAAAACACAAACCTGTTGTTGTTCACTCTCTTGGAACTCTAAAACAATCTACTAATCAAGCATAAATATGAATCTACGGTCTACTGATTATAAAGTTATGTTTCCACCACTAAAAGGCAAAGCTAGTTAGAAGCAACAAATATTACAATATTACAAATACTGCTGCTGATATTTTTTTTTTTTTACAATTATTTTTACAGTTCCAAATCAAACCAACCATCTTGTTAACACCATGATGCAGAAGTAGTACAAAGCAAAAGAATAAATTCTAATGCCTGTTCTTTTGCATCACTCCCTCAAAATCCAAGTGTTCCAGGAGGCATCACACAAGAGGGAGCGGATGAGTTACAGTGAAGTACAGTGTAGCTGCAGTAGAAATCACTGCATTCTTCAGAAAAAAAAGACAAGGTCAAAAACCTACTATATGGTTGGACTGCATATGTATATTTTGCTCTTAGCGTGCAATAAATTTGGAATTAGCTGTTTTTTTCTTTAAATAAATAAAAAACACAATAACAAAATGACCGTGGGAGGGGGAAAATAAACACACGGAGTGTCATTGCTTTCCCCCTCTCCTGGTTGGTACAAAAAGAAGGAGCTGAAAACAAGAGAACAAGGTTTCTTTGTATTAAAACATGAGCAATATACTTATCAAACTCAGAAAATGAGAAAAAAGGCCTTTCAAATAAAAGCCTGCCTCCAATAAAAGCCTGGTATCCTCTGCAGCTAAATTAAAACCTGGGCTACTATTTGAGGAACTATGGTTTGGCTGCCCATAAATTTAAGTATATCTTAGCAAATAACCATGCAAATATTGCTAAATTCTTTGGGAGGATATCTTAGCAACAGATGTAGATGTACGTTGCTTTGTATAAAAGTGTCCTTATTAGAATCCTTATTTCACCTTCATCTTAGAGAGGTTTCCAGTAGAACTTTTTAGATCATTGCAACCACACCTCAACTTTTAGGTTTGTCCATCTCACCACCCTCCCCACCTTGATCACTATCTTCTCTACTGTCCATCTTTCCATCCTGATTTTCAGGATGTGGCACCTTCTTGTCTAAATTCTGGTCTTCCTTTGGATTGTCTTGCAGGTCCTCACCACTCTTATCACTCTCTGCTTCTTTGTCAGGCAGATCTGCCTCCTCCTCTTTTGTCTCTGGCTCCACCCTATTTGGGATTTCACTTTCATTAGCTTCTTTCTTGTTTTTGTTCTCTATTTCGGCTCGGTCTTGGTCCTCCTCTGTACCAGTCATCAACCCCTTGTCATCTTCACTCAGCTTCTCGTCCCTTGCTTCCCCTTCATCTGGGCCAGACTGTACCTCACTTTTCTCATTGCTGGTTTGCGGTTCATCCAGTCTCTCATCTTTACCTGGCTCTTCTTGGTATAGATTTATATTTGAATCTTCCTCAGACTCAGCTGAGTCACACTTGATCTTGCTCTCTTGGTTCGGGTCTGTCATGTTTAGGTCTACAAGATTGGTCAAAGAGGATTGGTTGTTTGGATCCTGCTGGTCTTGAATGGTGCTGGTGTTGTCGGTGCTCTCTGGTACTGTGACTGTGGGGCTCTGAGGTTGCTGAGGGGATCCCTCACCCATTTCCTTAACCGTGTCTGATTCATTCCCATGTTCAGAAATTGGTCTGTCAGTTTCTTTCTGGTCAGACTGTAGATATGACACGTCCTCCTCTGATTTACCAACTGAGTCCTGAACTTCATTTGTACTCTCAAAGCCAGAGGAGTTCGTTTCTGGCAGCTTTTCCTCTGCAAGTTCTTCTGTGACCTGGTCTGAGTCTGCATCTTCTTCATGGTGGCTACTGACATCCTCAGGCTCTGTAGTCTGACTTCTTGTGTTTAGATTTGCCAGTGGCTGCTTACTGGGAAGGGTGGCAGCGCTGTGAAGAAGAGGCTCTCTTTCTGGATCTGCATCTGACTCCTTATCCGATGCTGAAATGTAGAATGTATAAATGAAAATTAATCACCTATCAGTCTGCTCAAGCATGCTCAAAGAGGTGAAATCATTCAAATTTCAAACTTAGACTTGGTCTGAAATCAATCAGAATCTTCACGGAACATTTGAGTCCAGTAAGAAACAGTGAGTAATGCTAATAACTACCTAACAAGCCATTTCCCAAGTGAGTAACTGACAGCATTGAAATGAACAATAAACGAAATCAAATGCAGGCCCTCCTCTTGCTTTCAATTCATTCATTAACAAAGTCTTAACTTTCCAAAACTAAGAGATTTAGCTATTACAGTTGCTTTTTGATTTTTATAAAATACCAGCAATACAATAATTAAGTGTGGAAATAAGCATTTAATTTTTATTTTTAAATATCATTGTTTATCTACAGCGAGAGAGAAAACAAAAATGACCTTTCTGTGTGTCTGCTGGGCTGTCCGAAAGTGACAGTTTTTTCTTTGCAGAGTAATCCTTATGTCCATTTTGATCAGGCCTTTTCTCCTCTGAGACAATACCCATTTGATTGAAGAAATTTACCCTATTTGCCACACGTCCTGTAAAGAATGAACAGTAATGAAAAATGAAACTCCTGCACTCCTCCCCTTGTACTTTATACTGTATCAGTTATAGCATTAAGTCAGTGCGGAAAACCTCTCTCTGGCATGTCTTCTGGTGACTCTGGAGCCTGGTTATCACCTGTCTCTCTGTTTTCTGTAAAATGAAAAAAAAAAAAGATTCATTAAAAAAATCTAAAAATAAATCAGGGTTGCTTCATGGTTCAGCACAAATTGAGTTCAGTTCAAGTTTCTAATCTACTGAACGTGCCATTCCCTCACATTTTGAGCATCACTCTTATCATTCTCTACTATACTGTACAATTAAAAGCAAATATGCACAAAATGTAAGGAGTTATGGATATAGTATTTAACACTTCCAAGAAATAAAAACCAACAAATGCTTTCTTTACTTATCTGTGACATATCCTGTAAAGAATGAACAGTCGTGACTAGCAAAATAAAACTGCTACACTTCTTATCAGTTATAATAATAAAATCTCTCTGCAAGACCTTGGGGTCTGGGGGTTCTGACTGGTGGCTCTGGAGTCGGGCAATTAACCGGTGTTCCATTTTCTGTAAAATGAAAAAAGATAAGAATTAGACAGTGTTCCCTCATGGTTCAGCACATATTGGGTTCAAATCAGGTTTATAATCTATGCAGTATGCCATTCATTCACTTTATGTATTTTTTTTAAGCATTCTCATCATTTTCTTTTAGGGGTGCGAATGTGAATCTTTCACTGAACAGATATTCAATCTGATGCACAATTTACTACTTTGATTTATTGAATTATTTCTCTATTCAGTTCAATCCAACATTTCAATTTGATTCGAGCTTTTAAACTATGATTCAAATCAACGATTTGATTTGGATCCTTTTGCCAATATCACATGTCCGTTACAGGGGCACTATGTAAAGTTGCATTGATCATTCAGACTTAAATGACCAAAAAATGTGAATGAACATGAAATTTGAAGGTTGAGTCTCTAGTATTATTGCAACATTATTGGTGGTGGGTGGGGATACTTTGAATGCAATCAAAGTATCCCCGCCCACCACCCCAGCTTAGTGAAGATTTGAGTACCATCGATAATTGCTGCCAAAGCTTTGAGGCCCCAAAAAAAAGGTATTTGGGACACTCCTATTTAAGTTCGAGAAAGATTAATATGTCAAACTTCTTTCCAGGAGCACAATAGTAGGTTTAGTGATCAATCTCCCTATAAAGGTGTAATTCTGGAAAAAAAAAAAAAAAACTCTACCTCTATGGCGTAAACCTCTACGGCGTATCCAACACAGGCCAAGGATTATGCAAAAAGCACAGAGGAGGACTATGCAGACAGACACGCCTATAATCAGGCCTAATCTGTTACCTGCACAGAAACACAAAATTATAAAGTCACACAACAACCACTTTTGCAGTCAGTCTTGCATTAGGCAGCCAGATTTTCTCAAAAACATAAGTCATATATTATATATCAGATACTGGGCATTTCAGTCTACATTTTTGAACATGAACTCTCCTGCAGTCTGTTTCGAAGCTACAGGAGAACAAGAACTTTCTTAACAATACCACCAAGAGACAAATCCTGGAGCCCCATTGAGCGTACACAGGAATATTGTGTATACATCAAAGGTAACATTAAGCATATAAGAGCACATTTTTGTCTGTGTTTCATTTCCTGTTTCATTCATGGTACCACTGGAAGCAAAAGCTAAACTGAGTTTAAAAGATCAAAGATGGTCTACGACTACAGAGAGTCACTTTCCACATTAGTGTCAATTTAGCAGTGCAAGGTCTTGTTTCTTGATGATATAGTTAAGGAAAGATTGTAAGAACAATCTGTGTGAATTTGTTATTGATGGATACTTGCCTAAATTACAAATCTGCAACAGAAATTACAAATATACATCAAATGCTTTAGTAAAATCTTACCTGAGTAGCAATCTTTCGGAGTGAATGAAGTATTTTTTGCACTCAAAGGGTTGCTCACCACACAATAGTACACTAAATCATCATGTTTTCCCCCCAAAGATATTGGTAACTTTGGTCCGGGCTTTGTCTCGTCAAGCAGCTTCCATTCAAATTTCATTAAGGCTGGAGGTCTTCTGGTTTCTGCAGAGCAGGTCAGCACTGCCTGGGTTTCAGACGTGTCAGAGCTGCTGGAGTCATTAACCTCACAGGATATGGTGGGCTCGGCCACTTCATCTACAAATACGTATCAGACAACCAAACAGCTAAGGACAGTTCACACTGTGTGGGAGAGCAACAGCCTGGATGTCTCCACTAGCACTTGATTGTGTGATATAATGCTTTTGTTGTTGAGATCCTTAATATTGTCATTTACCATGTGGATTACACATCTGGTTGACTGACATTTTTTTGTGTGTGTCCAAGAAGAAGGACACAAAGCTACACACTGATAAAATGGCAAAATAAAAATCTGCTTTTCTTTTTCCTGGATGGGATTTCAGAGACATGTGCAGCATTAAACTTCCAAACTGGGAAACAGAAACAAATGCTTCTGCACATATTCCGCACATACGCACATGCTCCCTGTCATGACCCCAAGGTTTTCTGCCTCACAAAAAAAGACTTGTTAAATTATTTATATATCTTTTATTGTTCAATGCACATGGGTGGGTGGAGTAACTGAAACCTGTTCAGCAGCTTAAACATTTTTCAAATGAAACCAGTGCCAGATGATAAACATCACTGTTAAGTGATTTTGTTAGTGTTTGTGGTAAATCTTATACTCTTCATGTACTAATTCATTCATTTACTTAGCTTCATTTTTTTCATGTAGGTTCAAGAAGACAGGTACAAACTCTTACCTGTTACCACTACATCATGACCTGAAGAATGCAGCCTTTTGTTGATGGCTACTTCCAAATCATAGCGTCCAGTGTCTTCATGTCTTAGGTCTTTGATAATGAGCTCTGCTCTGTGCCAGTCAAGGACGACTCTGTTGATGTATGTGCTGTACACTCTTTCCTCAAAGCCATCAAACTCCACCACTTTGTTGCCTTCATGTTTCCATAGAATATAATCTGGTTGTCCTGGGATGGTTGGGATCAAGACAGTCTGCAGCCCCTTGAGTACATATTGTGGGGTTTCCCCTACAACTGGACACAGACACAGGCAAGGTGTACAGATTCTTAACAGAAACATGCAGCACAATGTGTGAAAGAGCTGAAACATTATAAACACTCAGGACCTGACTTTGGCTTTTTAAATAAATTCCTGTCAGAAGATATAAACATAATAGCACATAAAATAAAGTGAAATAAATTATTCTTTAAATTATCTTCTAGTCCATCCCTTAAGAGGACTTCTTGTAGCCCTATAATCATTTTTACAAAGATAACTCACAGCACCGCAAAAATACAAACTGCATAAAATGTCTAATAGGAATAGGCTGGTATTCTGCAGTTAGGATTGGGTCACTACACTCACTTCATACTACTGGTTGGAATGCTGTATTTATATTGTAGTATGGGTGGAGTAAAGAAAACTTTGCATTAATCATTAACTCCTGGGGTAAAGTTTAGTGCTGTCCTTATCAAACTAGTTCCAGACGAAAATGCAATGCTGCCACAAAGCAGGATTTGCCAGAAAACTTTAAGTGTTACAAAACATCTTAAGAAAATGTGTTATTAGCAACCATCAACGTGGACAAATGAAACATATTCCTAAACCTATAATTCCTTTTATTTGACAGTTTCAAATTACGGTCACTAGGGAACTAATCTTTTCAGTTTCTGGCTATGCAGCCGAAACAGCGTTATATCAAACAAACAAACAAACAAACTTACCTGGGCAAGAGGTAAAAATTAAAAAGCCCCAGAAATACCACGGATCCATGGCGGAATGAAAAAGCACCAGCAGTTGACGCACAGGTTATCTTGAGCCTGCGCTTTCACTTTCTCAGGTGTTTCTGCAGGTGTTTCTCAGGTAGATAAACCAGGTTAACTCCCGAGGGATAAAGAGCTGTACAAGGTGTGTTTCTTTAATCCAACACGTTCAGACACATCGGTTATAGTCCATTTGTATGCAGGTAACCGAAGGGCATGTTAATAAGCTATAGACTTCTGATTGCGGTTGGCAAACTTGTCTAAGGAAAACATTTCCTGTGTTTAAAGACAGCAGCATTTGAAGCACTTCACTTCCGGTTTATCCTTGAAGACAAAAGTTTGGAAATTGCCCATAAGAACACACAACAGTAGGGATGTGCTAACACAACACAAAATTACCCAGCAGAGTATAAAGCTGAAAGATTAAATGAAAATAAAGCGATGAATAAGTACAAAATCAGTTGGAAAATGTGAATGGTGAGCCTTTTTTTCTTTGTTCTTTTCTCTTTTCCTTTTTTATGTTAAGGCTGTGACTTGGGTCTAAGACTTATTTTGAAAAGTGGACACCGGAGGTTGATACTGCCTTTGAAAGTGGCCTGGCAGAGTTCATCTGATGACAGGCTGCTGACAGTGAACAGGTGGAATGTTCTTACGGTAGCTGACTTTTTTTTTTTTTTTTTTGTCTTTCTTTCTTTCTTTCTGTCTTTCTTTCTTTCATACTTTCTCATAGGTATAGGCTGATATATGGCACACGAGCTGATGTTAAAATGATCAAAACTCAAGGTAAGGATTCGCCTAAGTGAAATGGATTATATAAATTTTGTGTCAGAGGAAAAAAAGGTTTCGAATTTATTATTTTTATTTTTTTATGTATTTATTCTGTGAGCAGAATTTGTTTGTGGTGGTTGCTCATGCAGCATCTTATTATCATTGCCCATGCCTTCAGCTTTTTCAGTAAGAGCCGCTCACACATTCAGTAGTCTGCAGACATTTAAATACAGTGCCACATATCGTTCATTTACAATCACTTGTTGTCCTGTTGTCCTTCTTTTAGCGTATTTTACGTGTCTACTGCTGTTATTACACCTGCCCTGGATGTAGGTGGTTATAACCAAAACCAAAACATTAAAGCAGATCACCGCTAGATGACACCATTCACCACACATGACAGAGAGACATTTGAGAGACAGTTCACATGGTTTACAGGGAATAGAACATTTAAAAAGGCGCATCCCTCTTTATTATGACGGAAGTCATTGTAAAAAGAGATAATATTTGAGTACACGCGTGCGTGAGTGCGTTTCATGCGTTTGATACCGTGAAATATAACCCTTCCTGTTTTGCATTTGGCACGAAATGTCTTAGGCCCCAGGGCGGTTGGCACGAGACGATATGTCACACCTAATAATCATAACTGCTTTAGATTCCTTCACTCATGGATTTAGCATTTTATTCCAGTCAAGTATTGCCATATTCTCTCAACAACAACGTACTACTTTCCATGTTTCTTTATTATATTTGTTATGTTCTTCTTCTTCTTCTTCTTCTTCTTCTTCTTCTTCTTCGTCTTCTTCTTCTTGTTTTTGTTGTTCTTATTGTTGCTACTGTTGTTATTGTTATTGTTATTATTATTAGTAGTAGTAGTAGTAATAGTAGTATTGTTGTTGTTATTATTAGAATGTTTTGATTTTTACAAAGGTAAGGAGACGAAAGTGTCATCATTAAACTATTACTAGAGCGTTTTACATTTAATGTTTATTTCAACAGTCACTGCTGTAATAAAATATAATATGACAAAAATATTATACCAGTGATACTTGGATATGGTGATTGAGTCGATACGATGCAATCAATTTTGTCACTGACAACGCTCTTATGAGAGCACAAACAGTAACATGGTATTAGTATTGTACAGTATTGGTATTGGTACTGTACAGCACATGAAAAATAAAATTATCTCACGTTCTCAAACACACTCTTCATCATTTCACTTGCACTTTCTTACAAACATACTGTAAAATCGTGCAAGCCCGTGTCATACACAGTTTGCAGCAGGTGCTATTTTGTGTATGTGTGTGTAGGACTTCATGAGTGTCACACTGCCGTGGTGTGAGACTCCTAAAGGTAGCACACACTCCTCTGTCAGCAGCCCTGTGGTGGCGTCCCAGCACATCACCGTGGAGATGACTTGGTTCTTGTCATCACGACCCCCAGTGATGAAGAGTTTGTTGTTACAAGCAGCAATGGCGCAGCTTGCCCTCTCGCCCAGGCGGGTGACAAGTGACCAGGAGTCGGAGAGGGGGGAGTAGCAGTACATGGCGTGCATGGCACCACCTGGGAGCGGACACAGAATTGAACAGAGATGTAAAGTTTTATTTCAAATCAGCTTCACTTTCTTTTTATAAACACAGATGACTCTACACACTAAATAATGCTGGATTATTTTATCTACCCAAAGCCTGTTGGGCCATATTTCTGAGTTATTTCCAGGCAGTTTTTGTGATACCCAGCTGCTGGTTTAGCAGTTGGGTCAGCCTTATTGAATTTTGACAATCACAGGTAAGACTCCTCTCCCCCAAAGTCACATATCTACCCAGCTGCAAGGTAATGACAACCCAGCTGCTGGTTTAGCACTTGGGTCAGCCCTAGTGATGTTTGATACATCGCAGACAAGTCTTGTATCAAAACCCCATTACTTTGACAGTAACTATGTATTTTTAACCTCTTCAACTCTGATTTTCCCTTAAATTTCCCCTTAATCTCTTCAGGACCGCCAGCCTCATGTGTGGGTTCATCATAACAAATGTGCTTGCTGTTTGGCTGAGCTTTGTTCAAACCCACAGAGCCTTATTTTAAATTCTAGTGGGAATCCCAAGGTTTCCAAAGATAACAAATATTCATTCATTTTCCATACCAGCTTATTCCTATTCAGGGTTGCAGTGGGCTGGAGCTTGTCCCAGCATGCAGATACCAAATATGTCATGCTGATTTACAGGGCAATGTGTATAAAATGATGCACAAGGCATTTAGATATTTTCTATTTGATGTAATGGTGCAGCCATAAAACAATGGCATCTTGGCTTTGAACATTTCACTCAATATAAGCATGATGTAGCTTCAGTGAAGGGTTGCAACCATCAGATACAGAGCATATATATGTGACACTGTTCTACAATATATTCTAACTGTGAAGCTACTTACTGGTGACCTCATCGTGTACTAGCTGATGCAAATAAAAATTCCAACTAATAAAGCCTCTTGCGTCAAATAAAACCCCCTTTCTCTCCAAAAACTGATTTTCCATGACTTAACACTTTTGAATCATCCCTCCTCACATGGGCTGCCTAAGATACCATGTGTCAACAGGAAATACACCAAATTAAGGAAGTAAGGTGCTTTCATGAAGCTGCTTCACAGGGAGTTTAATCAATCGTGTTGAAATTACTTATAACTATGTGCTATTTCATGCCACCAATCCTTTTGTGAGTGTAATTACTAATTTTTTCACTTGGGGAACATTTCATTTTGGAATTAAAGTTTTCATGTACATTGTTAACTGCAGAGACACACACACACACACACACACGTGCATTTACACATGCAGAGACACCCCTAACCCATTTTTAGGGCCACTTACCGACTACATAGATGCAGTCTTTGAACGTGACTGCGTTAGTGCATTTGGCTTCGATGGGAATGGGCGACCGCAGCTCCCAGCTCTCTGTCCCAGGCTCCCAGCATTGAACCTTGTCAGTGGCCAACTTCCCATTGGGCCCACCTCCTATCACATAGATCCACCTATCATAGCTTGCAGCAGCACATGAGCTCACACCTAGCAAAAGAGGTGCCACCTAGAAGAAGCAAAAAACAAACAGGCATGGAAGTAAGGATGTGGTTAATTAAAAAGTAGCACACTTTTTGGAGCATTAAAGTAATCAAGAATTTAAATCTCTGGTACCTGTGTCCAGCGATTGTGAAAGGGATCGTAGGCCTCCACGCTACTGAGTCTTTGAACCCCATCAAATCCACCAAGTACATAGACCTTCCCCCCGTGAATGGCCATCTTGTGTCTCCAGCGCCCAGTTAACAGGGGCTCTATCTGGATCCATCTGTCCAGAGCACCATTATACTTCCAGACCTCATGTTTTGTCTCTTTACCTCCTGCAACAACAAGAGCATGAACGATATCTGTGACAAACCGCAGGCTATAGCTTGCATCTCAAATTTAAAATGTTTTAGTGGAACATTAGCAAAACCTAGCAATGACAATGTGATGATTTCAGCTGCAAACTTTCACCGAAACATTTCAGGGAAGTAGCACATGAATACACCAGTACGTGTGCATGACTGCATGCCTGGGCGGTACACAGAGCCACTCGCAAATCGTTGCAGTCAAAGAAGGAATGAAGATATTTTTGTAGGTTTGTTTTGCAGCAGTAAAGGAGACTAAGGCAGAGACGGTATTTAGTTCCTGAGATGGAAACACCTAAAACCACAGCAGATGTTGTCACCTCTTCCTGTTGTTTCTATTGAGCCGAATAAAAAGTTATGACTTAAAGAAAGTTATCTAGAAATATATAAACCTGTACTGCAATAACCAATATGCATAATTAGAAGATGCATAGAATTTTCATGTATCTACAGTACATGATGAAAAATGTTGATGATTAAAGAAAAACAAATGGCTGATGCTTTATCACTAGATGCATGAGTTGTATATTGCATCTGTCCTGTGAGGAGTAAGTCACCCATATTCATAATGCGCTTTTGTGTCTTTTTAAATATGAGAACACATTTAAGTGGCATCTCTCACCAGATATATAGACCTCATTGTGAAAGGTGATGCAAGCAAACTCCACCCATTTCTTGTTTTGGGTCTCCTCCTCCATCTCTGTGATTGGTAACTTGGCGACCTCCAGCCGGCTGCGTCTGAGGGGGTCCAGACAGGTGACAGTGGAGATGAAGCGCTCGTCTTTAGTGCAGCCACCGATGATCATGAACACCTCTGATAAGAAGTGCCGCACGCGAGGTTTGGTTCGCTCGGAGACCACCTACAAAACATGACACATCATGTAGAGAAGCATGTTACGAAACCAGAGGCTAAGAGGCTAAGATGAGATATCCACCACTTGAAAAAGAGATACTCTCTCTTACAGAATGACTTCTACAGCAACATAATACAAGATAACACAAGATAAAATGATGCACTTTTACATTTAAAGTCACAAGGAAAATGCATCTTGAGAGCATCCATCCATTTTCCATACCCATTTATTCCTATTCAGGGTAATAGCGTGTATCCCAGCATGCACTGGGTGGAAAATAGTTAAATACCCTGGATAGATTAGGACTGACACACTTAAACAAGCACAATCACACCCATGAGCCATTCAGAGTCTTCAGTTCATGACCTGCATGTCTTTAGACTGCAGGAGAAACCCCATGCAAATACGGGGAGAAAATGCAAACTCCACACAGAAAGGACCAGGGCTGAAATTCAAACCCAGACCTTTTTGCTTTGAGGTGACCATACTGACCTCTGAGCCAATTTGCTGCTTTAACAGCATCTTACTTCCTTAATTATTGTTTAATCAGATAATTGGAGCAGGATATAATACAGGGCAGGATCATGCAGAGGTGTAAACCAACTGCAGTTGGAGGAAAATAGGAAATTGTATAAAATGGAAGGGGCAAAAGACCAAGATTCAAAAATCTGTAATGGTTTTATAGATTGATAAACTAATACACAGAAGTAGTAATAGTAAAATAGTTGGATTTTCATCTAAAATAAAAAAAAACTTTAGTCTTTATTATTAACTAACTTTGTTGATTATGGTGATTACAACATGGAAAATTAGCTGAACAAGTTCTTTCTAATGCATTGTGACTTAAATGATCATTTACTGGAGTCTCTATACTGCAGCAACTATACTGTAGATAATATTTTACAAAAAAAAGTTAAATAGCATTTTGAGGGTGGAAAGATTAAAAAAGATAAGAGAAAGCCTTCTTTGTCTTCTCTGTACACTGACCTCTCTGCCAGAGAGGTGATAGATGCGAGCCTCCTGCATCAGAGGAAAGGCCTCGCTGCAGCGGCGAATCAGTTCATCCGACTCCACTTTTTCCACAAAGTATGCGGGCTCCAACAGCGGCAGTCGTACATGTGTAAGCAGCCTGGCCAGCAAAGGGCAGCGTTCATCCTCCTGGCCTCTCACCCAGCGCATCAGCGCCTCAAAAACGCACTCCTCACACGTCACATCGAGGTCGTCCCTTTGCAGGACAGACTCCAGAGCCTCTGCCGGCATCTCCAGAAACTCCTCCTGCTGGATGACCTGGGAGAACTCAGAGATGATGAAGTCCTGAGTCCTGGTCCTCAGAGCTGGCAGGACGTGTCTGTCGGCCAGGCGCAAGACTCCGACGCAGCTCTCTGGGTGGAGAGACTTGCTCAGAAAGCCGGCACAAGCCTCCACAACACGCAGGAACTAGAGGATACAGAATACAGTCAATATCCCTTAAATTACCCAATTTCTCTGATTTCTGAATATCGCAGATGCCAAGCCTCCCCCATCAGATTAGACCAAATAGTCATAACTCCTATTGATTCTTGCCATTTTAAGCTGCTTGAAGTATAAGTGTAGATTAGATTAGATTTGTGAAATTGTTAATTGAACACAGTGTACAGATTTTCCCCTAGACAACTTTTCAGCTTCCAAAATTGTTCTTGATTCAAGCCCTTTTAGTCATTGAAAATTCCACTTTGAAATGCTTTGCTCTGATTGTGTAAACTGGCTCTCACTCCCCATATTCTATGTGATAAAACCCACCCATGTGGCAGCTAAGTGGGCAAAAACAAATCTTATTAAAGCTGTATTATGAAAAATTCCTGAATGTCGATTGAAGTGAGGGCCCTTCATAATCAACTGACAGCAGATGTGGAATATATATGTGAATGGTCCAATGATAAAAACCATGCAAATCATGAACATCTTCCCGTCAGTTGACTCAAAAGGGTCCTCACTTCTGTCAACACTTGTCAGTTTTGCATAGTGCACCATTAAGCATAAAAATAGTACTTGATCTATGAGCTGATACGGGCAGGGGCATGATGCACGTCCAGCACTATCAAGTATTCCGCTAAAAACTGAGGAAGCACCCTGACGAGCACACACAAACACAATGTAAACACCCACTCAAACACACACACACACACACACACCTGGGTATCCACCCACCCGGCTGCGTGGCCCAGCTGTGGTGTTAATTCGAGCTTGCATGGAAAATTGATCCTGAATGTAAACAACTGGCCCACTTTCACTTCCCTATATGAGCGCTTACATCAACTCATCTTTTACCCACTCAGATGTTTTTGACGTTGAGTAAGGGAAACGTTATCTCAGATAAGGAGAACAGAGATTGAATGATAAATGTTCCACGATCTTGTACTAAAAAATGGCCCCTTATAGCTATGAAATCAACAATGTATTAATAGGATACTTCATTATAAATTAACAATTTTCTAACTTTTTGACGTTTTTTAGTTCTAATCCTCTTCTGTTGCGGTGTGTGCTCATGCCATTGATGCATCGCTTGTTTCAGCTAACCTCTGATGAAAATTCGATGACATTCTTTGAAAATGCTTTACTTTACTGTAAGAACAACAAAGCACGGCTGTTGGGTGAAAACTTCCTAATTTCAGTTTTGAAACTCCATTGTTTAGATGCACAGTTGTCAGCTGACAGCAGCAAAATGAAAGTCGTTTTTAATCACTTCGAATAAAAGACACATTTTTTTGTTTGTTTGTTTGTTTCTTTTTAGAATGAGATGGGACACCAAAACCTGTTTTCTACGACAGATGAGCCAAATCAACACTTAGAAATTATTTATAACGTTTTATATTTAGTGTCTCAGTTGTTAATGCTCAATCAACCATTAATTCTTGATACTTAATAATTTGTGTGTTTGTTATTGATAATGTGTTCAAGTATGACAGGGAATTCTCTGCAAGGATGGCAGCATATGATGATTAAAGTCATCACAGAATAACTAATCAAGTGTCTTCATTTAATTTCCTCGACATTTAATGCTTCACAGCTTGCAATTTCTGCTGTTTTGAAAGGTTTTTCACCTGAAACTGACTGGCAGCCTCCAGTATTTTCTGAACGTTGGCGTGTGTGATGATGGCTTGACTGGTGTATGTGTAGTCCAGCAGAAAGCGCATCGTCTCACTGTCCAGCCCCTTTATCTCCACCCGCTCCTCATGACTCTCCTTCAGACCGCTGCAAAACATCGCCCTGCAGACAGACACCCAGTCACAAAAAAGTAAAACCAGCGATCCCATCACCATACAGGACCTATGTGATTAAAATGTCTGATTATTTGTACCTGAAGTAGTGACTGGCAGCAGCGAGTACAGCTCTGTGACAACAGAAGTCATGTCCTTGAACGCATAGTGTCACGTCGGTCAGCTCCCCACTCACACGCAGGGTCGCCATGCCTTTCTGGAGCTCCACAGGCAGGCCTCCATCTTCCCAGCAGAGCTCACTTGAACCTTCGACACTCCCCTTCTCCTCCTCTGTGTTGGAGTTCTCTCCAGGCAGGGGCAAGGGACAGTCTGTAGTCCTCTCCAGCGAGTCGCTCATCTTCACAGCAACACCACCATGTGAAACTCACTTAAACACTTGCACTGTATGCTGCTACTTCAGGTGCACTTGCACTAGGAAAAAGACAAAAATACCCCCCATGTGCTCTGCGCTCATATCAGCTCTGTGGGTTTGAGCAGTTGATGTGTCTTTTCCTGTTTTCTTCAGACTTCCTATTCCTGTTCTTACGCAGGCTTGTGATTGGTAGATCTCCATTCTGTGGAACTTATGTAGCAATGCTTGTTTTCTTGATACTTCCTCTTCTGACATCACATGAGGCCTGAGCCTGAGCTGAGTGAAAACCGTCTATTTTAACAAGTTTTCTTAATTTCTCAATCCCAGACCTCTTCAACCAGACCAGACCAAATCATACCTCCAATCAATTCTTAGACTACAAGGGTCGTTTAAGTTTAATAAAAATATTCTCTTGTGAACTTTCCTATGACTGCGTTAACTGGCTCTCACTTCCCCTATAGTCCTATGTGGTAAACCCCATCCATCTGACACCTATGTGGGCTAAAACAGATTCGAAAAATAAAGCATATAATCATAAATACGGCATAGATTCTTTTGTCTGTGCTGTGATGTTGACCCCACTGTTTCCTTGTTAACCTCTTATCACCAGAAAAGTATGATTTCCTTGTATCTTCTCTATTGTTTTATTTAATTTTTTTAGGAATATCAGCGTATGTTAAAAAAGTTCCTTTTAAAAAAGTTTTTTCTCACACACTTAAGTTGTCCATTAGAAGTGACGAGTTTATGTTTGCCACTTCTCCACCAGGTGGCACTATTTCCCCCTTTATAGTAAAATTTCCTTTGTTCACCCAAGCTCCCTCCTCAATGCAAGGCTAGCCTTGTCTTGTTCATTATTCACACCATTTCCCATAGAACAAAAATGTCACTCTTATCTCATCTTGTTGACTCCATAGGTGTTTTTTTATGCAAGGATATGGTGTCATATCCCAAACAGCATCATCAAACTTATGTTACAGACATGTGTAGTTGGTCCTGGCCCTGTTTACGTCGGCTGTGGAAAAGGAAATAGCAGGTCTGACTGCTTTCAGGAGCACAAACCCATGTAAATTTAAGAATATTTAAAAAAGAATGTATTCATCTAGAATTCAATAAGCTAACATTTCCAAGATGATCTGTCTTTGTTCTCAATATGAGATTTGTTCTCCATATATTTGCATGTATGCAGATAATTCACACCTGAGATCAAGTGACAATGACTAACATCTTTCAGTTGTCTCTACAGCACAGATGTTTGAATATGCAGTCGCGAGGAAACATTTCAGACTTCCTCCTGTATGCACAGGAAGCATAAACCACATTATAACAGCACTCATACAAGGGAGACAGATTTCACACACAGACAGGCAGTCAGATGGACTGAGCATAGTACCAAGTGTTCATCATATGAGTGCTGTGTATTAGTTTAGCAGGTTCAGGATGAGGCGTTTCCTGCAATCCCCTTGGAGGGCCAGTGTGCTGTTCTGTCTGGGTCTATTTGTCATTCACTGTGGTAAGATAACCAGATTGGCACATTACAAAGAATTCCTGCATTTGTATTCTGTTGTGCTTAGAGTTCATGTTGGATCACAGTGTGATGTAATAGCACTTAAAGTGAAAAATACATAGTTCTCATGTTAAAAAAAAGATTGTTAAGATTACTTATTTGAGAATAATGAAGTGAAAAGATCAAACCAAAGACGCTTGTTATCTCTGTGGAGCACATCTTAAGTGGAGCATAATTACTTGTGCATCTGTCACTTCACTATTGTTCTATTCCCATTTTGAAAATGACCAAGGTTGTTTGTCTCGACTAGAAGGATCTGATAGATCTTTTGGAGGCTTACTGTACATTTGCAGTTGTATTTTGATATTGTTAGCAAATTGCATTTTGCAAAGGATGCTAATGATGAAAAATTGTGACATCTTTTGTGCAGCGTAAATAGTATACACTTCTCTTTTTGTCTTAGACTTTATTGCACATATGCATATGTTCAAACCTTGAAGATTTCGGTCAAACCAAATTAAAGCAACAAATGATTATTCTTTTTATTACACACCAAAAGCAACCCCATGCAACCCCATCACTAGGCACTTAGACGTACATCGTTCTATGAGTTCCCAGATATTGCAATTGATGTGCAGTGGAACTGATAAGGCTGTCACAGAGATTTATCTGCATCTAAGGTCTAACACAACAGTGCACAGAGGGTTCAGTCTGGAGCTTAACTGTGTTACAAACACGACTGACATGACTGGCAGAGTAAATCATTTTTTAACATCTTCTGTCTGTGCTTTACTCAGGGGAGGCCGGAGTGCTCACTGAAGTGCCGACTGGCCCCCTGTATCGTGTGGTGGACTACGAACTCTCCATCTCCTGCAATGTGAGCGGCTTCAGGAATAATAACACCATGAAAGAATTTGAATTCCGTATGTACAGGCCTAAGAATCCCTCGCAGGAGCTCAACATCATCAGCACCGGGAATCCAGGCTTCAGCTATGCTTTGTTTGCACAGCGTGTGAAAAACAAGGATATCACTCTGGAGCATGTGCTGCCAAACTCAGTCCTCTTTAACATAAAACGTCTACAGAAGGGTGATGAAGGGGACTATGAGTGCTCTGTCGTTAATAAAGAGGGTCCTTATTCTGGGACCTACTTTGCAAAAATCACAGTTAAAGGTAATTGTGTTTTATTTTATACTCACTCCCTATTTTTTACTACATCTGAAGCTAAAATGTTATGACTAGGCTTTGATTTTTGTTACAAAAATCTTTCAGGTTTATTCATCATTAAGATTCTAAACCAAACTTATTAGTGTTACTTTATTCCTGGACTGTAAAATATGAGAAAATGGTAATGGTTAGAAATAAGTTCTCTGTAGTTTTGATGTGTTGATCTCTTTCTCTGACGTGGTCCAACAGTCATCGACAACTCTCTAATTGTTTCATCACCCCCTGCCTCTGTGAGCCACAATGAGGGCGACACCCTGACTCTAACCTGCCAGGCCTCCAGCAACACTGTTCAGCACACCCATCTGTCTCTTACCTGGTACCTCCATAAAGACGGGGAGGACCAGGCACACCCTATCATCTCTTTGGACAGGGATTTCACACTGAGTCCAGGGCAAGGCTTTGAAGGCCGATACCAAGCTGGACTCATTCGATTAGATAAGGTGGGTGAGGCCACTTACAGGTTAACAATGGGTCAGCTGGAGCCATCGGATCAGGGAAAGATCTACTGCCAGGCCAAGGAGTGGATCCAAGATCCTGACCGCTCCTGGTACCCGATCACACAGAAGGATGCAGAGGCAACTACACTGAACATCAAAGCCAAAGGTTAGAAGCATCTCGTCATTTGATTGCTCTACCATTTCCCCTCACAGCACATATCTGCTTGTGCGCTATGAGCTGTTACTTGAGTAGGCACATTTGTTCTTCTCTAAGTCTTGTGGTTTTGAGACAGGATGTGCGTGACTATTGCTCTTAACCTAATTGTTACTTATATATAGCTTTGGTAGATAGAAGACAAAGAATAGTTTATATAGCTCAGAGAAAAAAATGATATTTATCTTCCACAAACACAATCAGCCAGACATTTCTCAACTTATGTAGGATCATACTTTGCAATAACAGTTGTTTTGTTTTGTTTTTTAGTTTTAGTTTTTAACCACTATCTGCTTAACCCATCAGTCAGACCATCTGAAATGTGTTGCACAGACAAGCCTTGTTCACATATGCACAGTGCTTTATTTTAAGTTCCGATCAAGATGCCAAGGTTTCCAGAGATACCAAATATGTCTTGTTTGTATAAAATGATATTCCATAAGATGTTTTTCACATGATGTAATAGCACAACCTTAAAAATGCCAGTTTAGGTTTGAATATCTCTCTTGATATAAGCATGCTGCCCCCTCAGTGAAGCACTGGAGTAAGTCGACACAGAATGTGTATGTGACTTTATCATACAGCACTGAAATAAAAATATTATGTTTTGTTTGTTTGTTTTCTGTTTTGCAAAATACTTCCTGGTAAATTTAAGGGGAAATCAGGGTGCAAGGGGTGAAAAATCCATTCAGACTGACAGCAGACCAAATTTCTCTTCGTTTCCCGTCTAACTGTGTTTATTTTTTGTCCTGGGCAGAAGTGGTTTCAGACAAGGGTTCTCTGGCGGTGAGCATCTCGGCGCAGCAGACAGAGCTGCAGGAGGGGCAGGAGTTGTCTTTGTCCTGCCGCGTGGACATTCAGGACATGGCGGAACAGTTCTTCTCTGTAGCCTGGCTCCGGGACAGCGTGGAGCTGGCCCGCATCGGCCCCACAGGGGTTCTGTCGGTGGGGCCACAGTACAGTGGCCGAGAAAAAGAAGGAGAGCTGAGAGCAACCCGAACCGGGGAGAAAGAACACCGGCTCATTTTGAAGCCTGTAGGCACCCAAGACCAGGGAGGGTACATGTGCAGAGCATGGCCTCAGGTCAGAGGGGCAGATGGGACGTTCACACAGGGAGCAGCCAAGGACTCCACTTCTGTCTCGGTCACTGTCTCAGCCACAGGTCAGTCAGCATTTTGACCGGAACTCAACCATTAACTATTAATGAAGAAGTCACAGCTTTAGACATCCAAGGGACAAACATCACATGACACACAAACACTGACAAAAGTTTCATTTAAACAAATCCTCCAGTGGCATGATCCCATTTATTCCCAATACTAACTAACTTGTTTCCAGAATTTTCTTAAATCAAGTGGCATTTTCTTGATTCAAGTGGCTGACCTGCCTTATTTCAACATAAATATACTTGTTGACACAAAAAAAGAAAACCCTGTAACAAATGAAACTATTGGAAAGAAATGGGATAATCTCATCCCACTGCCAATAAATTTTTTCACTTATAATACATTATGAAAAACAGGATTTTTAATACTGAATATGAGACTAAATGACTAATTAAGATGGAGATTTTTTGTCATGCACAATTACACCTTTTGTCTGCTTTCACCCCGTCTCTTGTCTGATCACAGAGAGTGGGCTCTCAGTTGAGATGGAAAACAATAATGTGAGCGTTAATGAAGGTGGCCAGCTGCAGCTCACCTGCAAAGTGCGTGGGGTCAAGGGTCAGCTCTCCGTCACTTGGCAACACCAGTCCACATCAACAGATATCATCGCTCTCACCCAGGAGGGGGTCATGCAGATAGGGGCGACGTTTGGAGAGCGCAACATTACTGCAATGCGTCCAGCAACTGACACCTTCACGATGGTGCTGAATGAGGTTAGACCGTCTGACTCAGGCGTCTACAAGTGCACAGTGTCTGAGTCGAACAGCAAAACCCGCAACAGCCAAGCACAGACTGGCCAGGTGTCAGTTGTTCCTGTTGGTAAGACAGGCTTTCATTATGTCCTGCTGCAATGGTACACAGCACATTATGTCATCAGGGTGGTGTCTGTAATGCCTTTCGGTCTGTCTCTCTGTGTGTAGACATACTTTTCTGAAAAGAACTCAAGAACGATATTTGGTAAAAAACTTCATGCTTATCAGGTTACCCCTAATTAAATTTTGGTGCACCTTATTGCACACATTTGCATATTAATAGGGAAAATTCAATTGTGTTAACTTAGAAGTAGCTGCTAATTAATACATTAATAATTAGTGGAATTCATGAACTCATCAGCATACTAGTGAAGTTTAACACATAAGGTGGCTCCAGTATCTCTTGCGTCAAAGAAGGAAATGAAATTGAGAAACTGTGTGCAAGATAATGCAAAATTCGTGAGCATGTGAGTATGACTGATGGCAG
>OMLF01027243.1:0-10259 GCA_900302615.1 Holocentrus rufus
GGCGGAGAAGGGCGTTAAGGGAGATCAGGTTTCTCCCTCCGGGGGCCATCCCCGCTCTGCCCCCCCCCATCCCATCTCACCCCACACCCACCCCCCCAGAGCTGCTGGCATTCACATGCTAATTCATCTCCATTGGTGATTACACTCCCTTTAAACCAACTGACAACTACAGCTGGAGTCAGGCGCTTAACGGCACACTGTTGGATGGATGGGCGGAGGGATGTGTGTGTGTGTGTGTGTGTGTTTGTATGAATTTGCGTGCGTTTGTTGATGCCATTCTTATTTCAGCTCTCCTTGTGTTCCATAAAACATCAGTGATAGATGATGACACATTATCAGTGCTCCTACCCAAAACAACCTCGCACACCCTCACATGCTGCTCCAGGCTGTGAAACAGCCCCGGTCTAATAGCTGTATGTAAATCAGCCAGCCCATAAAGATCAGTGTCAGCACTCAGCCATGTACGTTGGCTGATGTGACATGAACACCACATGTCTCAATGATTTTACCCAAATGGGCCACTGGTGGTGCTGCACATCCAGGCTCGACACAGAGAGGCCAAACAAAACCACAGGAGCCTTCAGACAAACATAGCTAAATGTACGCTAACAAAACACAGTGGTCGCAGCAGTATGGTGCATCAGTGGTTGAAACTGTCAGGTCCTTCTGAGGAACCCGCCCCCGTGCAGGACGGTGAACAGTAAACAGAGCAGAAGGCATCGAGGGTAAAGGATACAAGCTCTGGTAGAGAGTCAGTCGGGACTTGACAGCTCTGCTGGCATTGATACAGGTGGCCCGCACTAGACTTGGCAGTAACGTCCCAGTGATGATGGCGCCGTTAAACAGTGGCCCAAAGAAAGGGACCTGAGGGAGAGAAAGGAGAAAAAAGAGAGAAGAAAAAGAATAAGCAAATTAGTTAGGCGTTTAAAAAAAACTGCCATATTGATGTAAGCTTAATTTGATCTTTGTACTCTCATTGTGTGCTTAAATTACTCCAAAACTGGACAGCGTTGATTAAAAATCTTATTTTGAGATACCGTTTCTCCATCTGTTTGGGGCCAGAGTTGAAGTTGAAATTGGATTCTGCCTAACTTTGCATGACAACCACATATCTAATGTGAATCAATGTTGGGTAAATGAAATTAAAATGACAATCAATACTAAACAATGGTCTCATATTGAGCTACCAAACAAATACAAAGGGGCAATATGCATTTTGGCTGCAGCGTGTGAGTGTGTGTGGGTACACGCGTCTGTTCATGCATATCGGAGGGGGCCCTTAATCACTGAAGCTGAATGGTCGTTGACCTGGAAGTTGACATGAGTGTCAAAGTCTCTCCAAAAGATCCTGCTGTCTTCAGCGTGGCAAAATTCAGAAAGACTGCCCGGTCACGAGTAAATAACCAGTCTTACAGGCAAAATAATAAATTAAGTTAAAGCCAGAAAAGACACAAGGGAGACACTATGAACTTGATCACATGCTTAAAAAAAAAACCTCTGGAGTGACAATGCGTGAACTAATGTCTGAAATCAGTGTAAATGGCTTGACAGGTTCTTGGCGATGGCAGCTTAAATGGATAAAGTTTTAGAGTTTTGGAAAGATGGCTTTGGCCTGGCACAGGGGGCACAGACTGCTATCACCGTACTGGCAGAGGCAAATTGGCAGGTTAGTGGAGCGCTAAAGCTGCTGTGTGTCCTGGCTGTCTTCTGTCCTCCGCCCCACCATGCTAAAGCTCTGCTTTGGCCAAAGAAGCGCTCTTCTGCTTTAGAAGGCGGCTCTGGCTATTGTTTGGACTGTCCCCATAAAGATAAGCTGCCAGAGGACAAATCACACGGACCAAGTCCCTATTGTTTCTTGGATATCACTATGCGCTGGTCAGGCATCTCTTGGAAAATGGATGTGTTTGAAGGACACAGTGAAGGACAATCATCATCTGAAAAGTTATGAATATAAAACAGAATTTAACTCCCAGATTGGCCTATAAATATATGGCAGCAAATGATTTAGAACAATAACTACTGTACATGTTTAGCCAAATAATGATGAGGAGGAAAGTACTGGAGGCATATAGCACACCACAACCGAAGCCAGCCTTTCTCAGACAAAGACATTTCAATATCCTCCGGCAGGCCACACACTGAGTGCAGTGCTATGGAGTAGTCAAGATGAAAGCTAGCCGAGGGACGGACGGTAACCAGCTCTGAGAGCACATGCCCACAGTGTGGGTAATAATGCACCGCTGGAGTGGGGGAAACTGAGAGCCTTCATCTAGAAGACAGACAGCAACAGACAGGAGAAAGAATCTACAAAAGCAATAAGAAAGTCTGCACAAGCAACAGGAACAGACGTCTGGTTTAAGCCACAAAATAGAGGCTGGAAAATGGAGAAATGCTGAAAATAGCCTGTGCGGTTTTTGTGTTTAGTGTGTATGCAAACATGATTATTTGTACTGAGATGACTGAAAAATACAATTATCACAAGCTGTAAAACTAATTCCAGTTCCCATGAGTTCGCCTGTTCTGTAATGCATGTTGCTGACAACAGTTGAGCTCAGATCCACAGGCCGCAGTTGTGTACCTGTGGTTTCTTCATGATCTGGATGAAATACATGTGGTTCTTCATGGGGTAGATGATAATCAGCACGTCTCCGAAGTCAGTGGGAATGATGCCGCGTCGGTAGTCCCTGGTGTGCTCCGACCACACAATGTGCACCTCGTCGTTTCCCAGGTGACGCAGCTGCCACACAAACAAAAATCACAGTCCAATCAGGTGCCTGGGAAGTGCGGGTCACTGTTATCCCTATGGCAATGACGGGTGGGAATGAATACTAATTTATTATACATTTAGAGGGGTTGGGCAGGTATGTCATCATGTTTATCAAGTCAGCACGTGCTGTCTCAGAGGTTTCAGCACCTCTGGAAGGCTGAGGAATGAAGTCTAAAAAGGTAAACTGACTGTTTATGGAAAGTACAAAGGAAAGTACAAAAAATAAGTATGATGATTCATTGCAGTAACAGTTTACCTATTCCCTTTCCTCCCTTCTAACCATTGTAGGCGGATGGTATATCCTAAAGATAAAAGGTTAAGCCAGCAGGTGCTAGGGCAAGTTGACTGTTCACAAGTAAATAGGAAACTTTGTTTGAATAAAATGGTCTAAATATGTCTTCTGGGCACAGGTCCTTTTATAGTTTTTTCATTACAAATTCAAATTACAAACACAAAATGCACAAAATTGAGCATTTTAAAACCAAATAATTCAAATCCAATTAACTTTCCCCATCAGACATTAAATTGCTTCCCATTTCCACTCTATTCACAAACACAAATGAGACTGGCCAGGACAAAAAGATACACTTAAATGACAGGAAATTGACTGATGCTAGTTTGAAATAGGTAAACACCTTTCCTCATCCAAGGCAAATAGATGGACACAACCACAATGTATTCTCTGACAAGTGTGGATCACTTACTAGCTAGTACCCCGGTGATGTTGAATCTAGCTGGCGTTCCCTATCTGTTGGTATCATGGAAGCTTAAAGTGGGCCTTAGAGTGGAAAAACATCTGCCAATGTACTGTGGGCCTAATGAGCCATTAAGAAAACATGCCCTCGCCACCAAAAATGCAATTAGCACATTCTATTATAAGCCCTTAATTATGGTAATACGGTAATGTTAAACAAATCCACGGCATGCTGATTACGCTGGCGCTCGCCAGTTCAGTTTGTCTGTCCAAGGATCAGCAGGTACCTAGCAGGTCAGTCACTGGGACAATTTCAGAGAAAATGTTGAATATGCATTTGCAGTAGCCAATCAACCTGGGGATGTTAATTTGGGTGAGGACATTAGCATTTGGATGAGCTGAATCACAAGGTTAATGAGGATGCTTATGCTTCAGTCATTCGTCTTCTGCATCAATCTATTTAAGCCCTTAATAGTAACATCCAAATGTGGGAGACTTTTTTTTAAAATAAAATATGACCTAAGTCAAAGGCTCTTGTCCAATTAGCCCTCTTTGACCTCCCACCAAGCCGATGGGCTTCACCCTCGTGGATAGCAGACCAAAGGTCCCCCGAACATAAGTCTCTGCTTACCAAAACACAGTGGAGCCGGCCAGTTAAGCTCTGGTGCCTGAGGGTGGTAAGTGTGATAGCTGAGGCGCCCGTTTCTCTTTCTCTCTCTGTCTCTCTCACACACACACATGCAGCCTACATGGCCTGACCCCAACCCTGCAGGTCGCTCCTATAACCGCATTACAGAAGCCAGCTGCTGCTGCTAGGCCCTGCTCTGCCCTAAAGCACACAATTGGATTGAGGAATTCTCGTTTTTTTTCCTCTTTTCTTTTCAGTTTAGCTGGAGACCTGTTTTTTTTTTTTTTCCTCCTCCATCGGCTTTAAGCAGACAATCTGGCCAGTGAAAGCTCCCCGAAACGTTTCTCTCCCCCACGCTAATGGAAAAGTTTGATTTGTAAATTGACAGAGAAACTTTCTGCTTAGACACAGATGAAGCCCGTTTCTCATCCCAATTCTTCATTCCCCTTTCTCTTTTTTTTCCGTGTGCCCCAACTTTTTCTAAAGCCTCCACGCGTGCAGTCGGCCTGCCAATTTTTGTGGGGCCTGCGGCTAGTGCGGGGATCTGTGCGAGGGGAACAGGAGCAATTACAGGAGCTTCTGGTCAAATGAATGGAAGCGGGCCGGCAGCACACTCCAGTCAAGGCTCGGCCGCCCCTCCAGCGCCTCACTCTGGCCGCCCAAAATCGAATCTACACTCGGTCTAACTAATTTTTGCGGCCACTGAGCACAGGTTCGGTATGGGGTTGGAAGGAGCAGGGGGTTATTTTTGAAGGGGGGGGAGGAGGGGATCTGTGGAGGATTGGAGGGGTTGGATATGAAGAGAGCCTGATGAATTTCCTTTCTCAGCAGGGTACCGTATGAGAAGATTGGCAGCACGGGCAGGGGCCTTGCGGCTCATTTCTTCGTGCTAACTGCTGCTGGTGCACTACAGCTCAAAATCCCACTGCAGAGCCCAATCGATCGCTCCTGTGGCGGCGGCAGGAATTGGATAAAAGGATCCTGCCGGCATCCGGCCGGCGCCTGCCCTGGCAGGGAGAGCTAATGGCTGAATCCAGGCCCTGGTCACAGCACACAGGGAGGGGGGCAGGAGCTAGCAGAATCATAGTCATTACCACAGCGGCACATGCCCTCTGTTCACTCACGCGCCTGCTACCTCTGTACTCCTCTGCCCGGCCAGGGTCACTAATCAATGCCCGCACTCTGAAGTCACACCTCCTGATCACAGCTTAACACAAAGCACAAAGCTGCAACAACACACTGCTCAGGGCAGGCAGGGCTGTGTAGCCATTTCATAGCATCAAATTTAGGCAAAGCAGTATTTTCTCCATTTACTCCACATACTCTGGGTGGTGCTGAGTAATAAAGATTCAATACGTTTTAAAAATCCAAATATGAAGGGGCATCAATTATCAGAATATATCTACAAAAAAAACCCAAAACAAAACAAGAAAAAAACACATCATCTCATATGGTGAACTTTACCAGCGAGAATGTTTTACCTTTTTGGTGAGGCAGTCATCAGAGTCGGACGGCATTCGTGTGGAGACGTGGAAGATGACTTCCACGTTGGAGGTAGCGTAGTACGGAGCTGTGAGGCCTGTGCTGCCATTCCTCTGGAGACCGCCCATAAAGCCGCAGTGCGTGGCCAAGTCCACCTGACGGACAGGTACAATTTTGTGTGTTATTTATGTAAGTGTGTGTGTATATTTTGGCCATAGGAGTGAGAATTGCGGTGTTTTCACGTGTGGTGGTGGTGGGGTTTCTATCTGTACCTCCCATCCCAGTCCAGATACGAAGTCTTCGTAGGCCTGGCTGCCTGCACTGTTGGACAGGATTGAGCATTTATCCTCTTGGCCCTCTCCGATGTAGAAAACAGCAATCTTGTGCGTCTCTCGACTAAAAGACAGGAACCAAAGTTACAGCTGCTGCACAACTTAAACAGCGTCTTACTACTACTGATACTCTCACTTTGAAAGGTCGACCCTGCACCTCATTTATCAAACTGAGCTGAATGATTAAGTGCTGGTGAATGAAATTAATGAAACGTGATGAAGCGTGAAAAAAGAAAAAAAAAGGAAAAGTTTGTGTACTTCTCCCCTGTATTTCTCCTGCTCTAAAATGATACTAAAAAGAGTGACATCTGAGTCCCCCCTCTGCTCTTTCTGTTGCCATGGCGGTGCATGGCGCTGGAGTAAATTGGGGGTATTTTGCATGCTTGGACACAGGTTGCTATGACTCAGCCAGGTATGGCCATCTGGGAGAATGAGGCCCAATCCTGGGGGCATTCTTTAATAAGCCCCTGTCATTAGCGGTGTGGAGTGCCTATTGATTGCACTGGGAGAGAAAGAGCGAGAGAGAGAGAAACTGAGCAAGAGAGAGAGAGAGACAGACTTCTAGGGCCGAGATGGCAGCAGGAGATGGTGGATTGGGGAAAAAAAACATATGGGAGGCAGGGAAGGAGGAGATGGAGAGAGAAACAGGGCGATGCTGATTTTAACAATTTCAAGATTTGTCGCCTTCACAGCGTCAACTTCACTCATGTAGAGGCAGATTCATTAGTGGGCAGCAGCAGCAAATTAGTGATGGACAGAAGGAGCTAAAATGCTTGGCTGACTAGGCTGACGTGGAGTTTCTAATTAGTCAAAACAAAGCCTGTATCTAAGATAATGCTGTGCAGTCCCTGGTATGTTCGATATATTTAATTTCTACAGGGTATGCAATGCAATGGAGATTCAATATTCAATCTAAAAAGGCATACCACTGCCTGGAATCCAAGTTCTTTAGTTCCCTCAAGAGCTTGGAGTTTTTCTTCAGCAGATGGAAGCTTTTCCTGTGTGATGGGAGAAAGGGGCTTAGTTAGACATACAATCCCTAATTTCATGTAACACAATTCAAGAGGCTGGCATTGCAAGTAAGCAGGGACAGCCATCCAAAATGAAATTGGTAATCTATTGGAAAATTCAGAAAACAAATAAATAGTCAAGATTTGTTTTCAACAGGTACAAACAGCAATCTCCTACTGGCCATGTGCAAGCTACACCTTCACCATTAAGAGGTGTGAGCTTTTAATTTACAAGGAAGCACTGCAAAGATGTGGCACACCAAGGTAGACCTTAGTGAAAACAGCTGGGCACTTTTACCCTGTGGAGAGGAGATTAACAGACTCTAGACCCCAGTGTGCTTTTAACAGCTTTCCTCTTTCTCTCCCTTCATAGGAGGGCTCTAGTAACGAGACTGCAGCTGGGTCACTTTGAGGATGAGAGTGGAGTGAAGCCCCCGACACACCAAGCCGATGGATGGCCGTCGGCTCTCATTGGGCCTTCTCTGCCTGGCGCCCTGAACCGTCAATCCTGATTGGCCCGATGGATTCAGCGTGCCGAATAGACGGCAGAGGCCGCTAGTGAGAGAGAACGTTCTAATTGGTTTTTCAGCCAAAATGAATTAGGGCGTGAGAAGAGAAACGGAAATCCAGTTGATGTTGTGCCAACTGGCGAGCTAGTAAGTTGTGGCAAAAGACGTTCAGGCTGACAACACCAGTGCCAATTGGTGATTCTCAGACATTCTTGACATGTAAAAAAACAATCCGGACAGATTCAGAGCAGCGTGAAAGTGATGTCTAACACTAGTTTGTACGTTTTGGCTTCCATGAACCAAAAGCTTCCAGTTTTTTTTTTTAAACGACTACCATCGTCCGGTTTGTGGAGTTATTTACTCTCAGTACGTGTGTGCATGCTGGCTGTCACCTGTTGACTGTGCAATGTGTTCATAGCCAACTTTTAGGAGGGTACATGAGGCGACACAATGCGTTCTGACTGTCTGCCTCGGTTGTGGCTAGTTCTTTGAGGTTGGCTTGATAGATACACAGTAGTAACATTACCAGGTCACAGAGGCTATTCTTAGCACTCACTGTTTTGACTGTCCTTTTGGTTAGACAGGGATAGGAAATGTTGACTGGAGGACGATGAATCATGTTGAGAGGGACAAACATTTTCCTCCCTATTCCTCCATGTCTAATATAATTCTAACCAAGGCCCCATACCTGCGATCCCAGGAGTTCATGCCGAGGTCATTAAGCAGCAGCCGACAGAAGTAGAACGGGGCTTTGGGCTCCTGGTGGGTGGGTTCCCTCTGGCAGGCGGCCCTGACGCTCACATCGGCATCCCACCTCTTTACTTGCTCCTCCTCCTGCTGCGTCTGACGGAGAATGGCCTCCAGGATGGCTCCTTCTTGCTCCAGGTTCATGCCGCACGGCGAGGGAGCCGGCTGGTTGAGCTTGAGCTGGGGCTGGGGCAGACACTCCGGGCTGCTGTGGCCCAGACCATCCAGCAGCTGGTCCAGAACGTCCACCTCCTCTTCCTCCTCACAGCAGCCAGAGAGCGAGTCGGAGACCGAGCAGTGGTGGCTGGACGGTGCCTTCGTTGGGGAGCTGGGCTGTTTTCTGCTGTGAGCGATGGTGGTGGCGGAAAGAAGGCGGTCCACCCCATTAAAAACCCCGATGTCTCCAGAGTCTTCCTGGGTGGTGCGGTAGAGGATGGCGCCATCCCATGAGTACTTGCCCGAGATGTCGCGGACAATGACGCGCACTTGGGAGGAGGGGTGCGGGGGCTGTCCGACAGTTGGGGTCTCGGCGGGGATCTGGAGGTAGGACACCAGCGTGCTGTCATTGAAGACAAACAGCTGCAGGTTGGGGCTTTTGAAGACCTCGGAGGACAGCTCCGACGACTCCACGTACGGGTTGTCGTGGTTCTCGCTCACCAGGCTGTGGATGAGGGCGGGGCCGCCGCTCAGTGGATGGTGGCCCAGGTGGTTCACCAGGTGGGTCATGACCATCCGCGCCGTCAGGGGAATCAGCTCCATGTTACGACGTCTCTTCTCTGGAGGGAGAGTGGGGGGCGGGGGCAGAAAAACACAGACCATCTGCTGAGAAAATCCTTCAGGGCTATTGTACATACGTGAGAAAGTGTGAAACATGATCTGTGCTACAAGTTTCTCATGCATTCAGAAAAAAGCCGCACATGGGGTTATCTTTTATAGTAGATTTTGACAACCATATTTCAGAAGCACCATGTTTGTGCGTAGACATGCTGTCAACCTTTTCCATACAAAGCCAAATCTCATTTATGATCACTAATAGGGGTACTTTATTCATTTTTCACAATGGCTTGGCCAACACACCTCTAAGTAGGTAGCATCTAATCATGAGAGACAACTTTGAAAAGCCCATTGAGTCTCCTTACAATGGGCGAGCACTGAGACTGGCTGAGTGCTAATGAGAACCACCATCTTTACAAGCCGCTGAATAGGACACTACTTAGCGAGTCGCATTTATGTAAATGCACAGGTTTTTACTCCTAAGTGAAAGGCATGCCGTGCTTTATTCTGCAGTGATGCGGGAAAAACAAGAAGACGCGCTCCTGCATTGTGACACTGCTATCAATACCATCATCCCCGATCAAAGTGGTGAAACCTCTTTGGAAAGCAGGCCAAGCTGCATTAGAGATGTGCTGGTCCTTTGATGTGACTTGATCAATATGAGGCAGGGGGGGAAATGCATATAACCAGGCCGGCACTCTTTGGTTTGCCCTTTTGATAGTGTTTTGTTGTTTTTACTAAGACTTTGTGCAGCTGTGCACCAAAAAGCAGTGGCGAGGCGAGATTTTTTTTTCGTGCAAAAGCTGCCGCTAAAAATTCTTACATTGTTTCAGTGGACATATGCGCTGCGTTTTTGGGCTCAAAGGACTTTTCAGAAGTTGAGGACATGCAGGAGAGACAGGAATACATTGCCTAATGGAATCACAAGGTCACAATAAAAAAGAAAAAAAAAATCACATTTTTATCTAAACCCCATAATGGGTCCTCTCTCTGGGGCTGAGCACTAATGCGAACATTCCATTCCCCATGATGGTTGATTTCCTTTTCATACTTTTAATAAGATACTGACATTTAATGGAGAGGCTCCAAATGGATGGACTACTTAGGGGTTACATTTCCCTGTAATCTCTTTTGGATTTTCGGATATATATCTATCTCCCTCTCTCTCTCTCTCTCTCTCTCTCTATAACACACACACACACACACACACACACACACACACACATATATATCCATATATATATATATATATCTTTGTGGTCTGTGAGAGGTCCAGTGTGGTGCTGAAATGGGGCAGCGTGTGAATGAGTGACCAG
>OMLF01027245.1:0-10471 GCA_900302615.1 Holocentrus rufus
GCACATCGCTATGGCCGAATATTGGCTTCGCATTTACGCCCTTACGAGGCTGCGTTTGCACATTCACACCAAGTTTTTAGAGCTGTCATCATCATATTACATGTGTTTGCAGCCTCAGCACTGATTCAAGAAAGAATGATGATATGCACATCCATGTTAGTGATGGTGCAGGGTAAAGATCAGCTGAATAAATTTAAAGTGTCTCTACCACAGCATTCTGCCCCAAGACCTTTATTTGCGAAAATAAGGCAGTGTTTTGACCCTAGTTGGTCTTTGTCAGGTGCACAATAGAAATGAAATCAGATCTATTTTGTAGTTTTTATTGTAACTGGCTTATACAAAACCTTTATAGAACACTTATGTCATTTTCTGAGCAAGTACTGAATAAAAAGGTCAAAGGTATTGTAATTAGTGCATATGACAAAGACCAACTGAGGTTGAAACTTGGTCTTCACAAATAAATGTCTTGGAGCAGCATGCTGTTGTGCAGATACTTTAAATTCGCACAGCCTCAATGCTGTCATGTATGTCTTTACCTAAATGAAGACAATGGTTTGTGTTTCCACCTTTGAGGCATCCTTTGCCCAAAGCATGTGACTTGGCTTCCTTCATGTGTTCTCCTACTCAGTTAACCCCTTTTAAAGCACTTGATTATATCAAACACTGAAGACTGTATGTCTGTTCTTGCAGACACATTATAGATTGTGCATCCATAGCTTCTCAGACTGTGAGGTGACAGAATAAGATTAGATGTCCATCACTGTCCACTCACCTTCTGGCTGGCCATTTGGCGTCTCATCTAGGGAAAGAAAGACAAAGAAATCAATGTCAAACTGGACATCTATAACTCTCACGTCAAAACAACCAGTCTGTCCCTTTGAAGTAATCAATATAATCACCCAAAATTAGTTTTTTGTTTGTGCACATTGACCCATTCTATTGATTCATCACTGAGCCATATTATCTGTGTTGGACGACTAGCTCCTCTTGTTTAGACATCATGCAGTCTTAGGTGATTATAATGGAGGCCCATATGACAGACTATTTGTTTGAAGTCTAGACTTGTCTAGACTGATGAACCCATAGGTGGGGGGCTGAAACATTGTGGGATATGGATACTAGATTCTAAACCAATAGCAGGACTTAATGCTGGACCTCAACGGATCAAAGCATTCATACAGCCTTTGGTATGCAATGACAGGGTTAACAAATTAACCTTGTGGGTTATTACCGGGTTAGTGGAACACAGTGCCATGGGAGGTTGTCTAGACCTCATGGGAACATCAGATAAGCAATACCCTCAAATGTGCCACATCTGGAGCAGGCTCCTCTTTCACTGACTTTCCTCAGATTAGTTTTAACAGCTCCAATTCCGATTTGCATCAGTACTTTCTCATTAAGCCTACTCGAAAAATGGAATTGTTCCAAGCTGCAAGGTCCAAGCGCATCCGTGATAGATTATGCCAATCGAACGGAATGCAAAAAACATGAACAAAGACATTGGACAGAGGTAGTCTTTCATTATGAACAAAAGCATCTTCATTTTGTGATCAAACTCACAGGATTCACATTCAAGCATTAAATAAGTATCCAGCAATGTCCTTAAGTCCTTAAATCTCACGCACAAGCTTTGAGTTTTAAAGGGCTTTGTAGTTTTGTAGTTCGTCTTCAAAAAAGTGGCTGTGAACATTTTGTGATTGACTTTCCAAAACAAACGTGAAGTACATGTGAACTTCTACACCATCAACCTCAGACTAACAAGTGGAGCAGCCAACTCCAGCAATAACATCAAATGAGACAGATCAACACATACTGCAGCCTCCAGAAGCCAAAAGTGTCTGGCTGCAGCCTTGGAGCTGCAGTGAGAGGACCCTTTTGGGTTCAGAATGGGCATCGCCATAAATTTCAACCATGTTCATCATGGAAAAACAAAGGTCCTCTCACTGTGGCTCCCAACCTGCAACCACACCCTTCTCCCTGAAAGCTGCAAGCAGCAAGACCAAGGGCCAAGCAGTCAGCCCCTTCCAACAGGCACATTTTGAACAGGCACTGCACTATTATTCAAAATGCTAGACTCCAGTGTCAAAATCCATAATTTCCCCAAGTTTCATCCAAAACGGATCCATAGTCCCTCTGGAGTAGTTGAGCTCTATTTGATGAGCATCAACATGAAGCAAAGCAGGCTTTCATCTAATGGTAATGCTTCTTTCAATCATTTATGAGAGGGGTAGCAGGTGAGAGAAGATGGAAATTGGGAAGGAAGAGGTGGGTAGAGAGATTAATAGGACGTATTTAGGGGTGACGACAGTGGACAGCACTGTGGCCGCCAGATGTCCCAGTCTGTCAGGTTCCATGCTCCAAACAGTGATGAACGCCCTCACGGCAGCCTGTGAATTCTACAGGGATGCCAGTGTGCCCTGAGCCAACCATGAAGAGTCTTTGTTAATGCCCCCGAGGAATGATGGGAATTCCTCTTCCAGTCCTCTCCAAAGTCTAAGGGCTCCTTAAAAAAAAACACTTTCCATTATGTAACCCTGTGGCCTGAGACTTGAGACTCGTCTTTTTGCATCTAGACTGTTAGGGAAATGCAATCCTTTCTCCTCTCCATAGAGGATCACATTTTCTCAGCTCCAGATCTTTGTTACTCGTCTATGAATACTGCAATCCTAACTCCATGTATGTCCATTTAGCTATGCACCATTTATAACAGTCTGCACCCCAGCTCCATTCTCTCCTATTGCTGCTCAACTTCTGATATCCTTACATTTTGTTACAATTCCCTCTGGACATTCCTGGTCAAATTTAGACAAAGTCACACCTCACAGCAAAACAACGTGTTGCTGGCCACTGGGCCACAATCCTGTGGGGTAACATCATGCACCCGAGAATGAGACCCACTCTCGCGCTCTGTCTCATCGCCATAGAGATAATGAGTGTGGAGAAAGGTATTGTTTTACCTCCGAGGACTCCCAATGCAGCTGACTGGGTTGCAGGTATTTTCAGCTGTTGCCCCTGCTGGCGTGCAGACAGAAGGGCTCATACAGGCTCCAGCATGAGCCAAACTGCCGGCAGCTTCATTTTCCTAATATAGACCTCTGTTGCTTCAATAAAGATGTGCCTACATTAATGATACTCTGCTTGTCCTTGCTTTGAGTCTTTATTTTACTATCACAGTGCATCAGCAATACACCAAAGACAGCCTTTGACTAGTTAACTGGCAACCTCTTGTTTCTGAGAGGGCGGGTTAGAATAAAGCTTCAACATGGCTGAATCTATCTAGGTGCTGGAGTTTGGTGGCAATTGGCTGTCGACAAGCTTCCCCCCTGCTTGTTTACCCAGGGACTGATTTATGTGGTAGCGCTCTGTGACACACCCGGTGACATTAAACATCATGAGGTGAGGACATGAGCCTCTTTACAACTGGAACCCAAGACTTAGAGTGAAGGCAGCTGCGGCGCTGAGTGGATGAAAGAGCTGGAAGGATTCTGGTACCAAGATTGTTGGCTAGCTGGCTGACCTCTGAGTGCCTCGTCCAGAGTGGAGAGTGGAAGAGAGATGTCTGTTTTGGTGTGTGCCACAAGTGGGTGGGGGATAGGTGGAGCCAGGGGGTAGATGGGGAGAGATGGGGGTACCAGGGATAGGGATTAAAAGTGTACTCATTCTGAACTATTCCAGGGACAAGAATCCCAGTCCCAAGAGGTCTACGGGTGACTCAACCAGCCCATCATCTCTCGTCTGACTTTTTAAAGGCTGTCTAAAACAACAACGGCCTCCTCCTCTTCAGCTGTTCAGGCTCATTCAAAGAACAATACTTTTCTACCCTCATTTATCTGCTCTTCTGGACACAGCAGCTATTTATGGACAGTGCTTGTATCAGAGTGGAATCTGCTGCCTCTCTTTCCCCACAGCTTTGTAACTGAGGGGATCGTGGATGTTTATGGCAGTGGATAAACACTCTGGGGTGCATCTAAGCTATTAAAAAAACACAATCTGTGAAGGTGCTTAATGATACGAGCCGACCTGAATAAACCTGTATACAACCAAGCCTTGCATCCTAGACTTTCTGTGGTCATCTCCTTTCACCACCTCCTTGATGACAGTGAGGCATTTCTTTTTATTGACTGCTACTAGCATAGTCATATGGCCCCACAAAGCTGAGCTACAATCGCAACAGTTAAGAATGGCTGCAGTTTTAAAGCTGGCAGCTGGCAGCTGGCTGTTAGAGGCTGCCAACAGAACTGCTTGTCATCTCCCTGAATTTATGCATAAATGAAAGCAATCTTGAAAATCCCTCTCACTTCAACATGTAATCCCCATTGTCTGAAGGCTGGGGAGAGTCCACCCAGAGAACAGGATGAATGTGTTCAGAGGGAGGCATGAGTTAATGTGTATGAGCATGCCATGCTTAATGAGTGAGGAGTTGATACAGAAAGATCGATGGTCTAGTGGAGGATCAAAGACTTATCAAAAAACTGGCTCCCATCAGGAAGGTGTCCAAGTCCTGAACAGAATGTTCCATTTCCTCTACATGGGCATGTCTGGCTCCCCAGCAACCCCCCAAAGAGCTGAACTAATGAAGGAGGGGGGGTAATGCCATATCATAATGACAGACAAGAACGGATTAAAGGGGAATGCTGATGGACATGATGGTACAGATGACTGACGCTGCACGGAGGAGAAAAGATCCCAGGCGAGGGCAGGGCAGGGGATGGGTTTAGATACTGTGCGAGATTGAATATGGACCTGAATTACTGGGGGCGGGTCTGAGGGGTCCTGTTTGGCTCCAACTGCCAAAATAACAAACGGACCATTCCTACTTGTCCTCCATCAGTCATCAGGAAAACATCCCAACTGGGATGTGCTGTATCATTCATCCTCCTGAACCACAAACCATGGACAGTTTGTCCAAATTGCATCATCCTTCAGGGGTTTTATAGCTAGCGTCCAGCTCAGCCCAGTGCCAAGCAGCAGCACTCATCAACATTCCTCCAGCGCACTTCATCATCACGTCTTACTCCAGTGGGCTCATCCACGAAAATCCAGCATACCAGTGCTGGCCACAATAGTATCTGCTCACAAACCTTAAATCTTGTCTTGCCCCCACAGCGGGAGAAACATCTAAGCATCAGTAATACAATACCACTGTCAAAGTCACTTTCAGGATTCACATCAACAAGCCGGCAGGCTCCTCAAATTGTGAAAGAGCTCCCCTCACAAATGACTCTGCTCTTCTCAGTCAACAATGAGACAAAGCCAAACATCAAATAAAAACAATATTTTTGCCGCATTTGAATGAGCATTTGTTTGTGAATTTTACTATGCAATGAGCCAATCACAGAGAAGGAAACACAATTCATTTGCATCCGCATCACATCAAATTAGATAAAACATGCTGTGCAGTTCTCTTAAAGTACAAGTTTCTTTTGGGTCGCTTATCAATTGTTTAAGAGCTTTATTGTGGGTCACACTGTGGTTATTACATGCTTCCATGCTAGTCCCATCCTCAATGAGGACAACATTGGCACTCCTACCTTTCTTTGTGGGCTCTGGCATCTTGAGCCGGTCCCAAGGAAAGCGTCAAGGAGGTCAACAGGTGCAGGTAGGTACCTTCAGAGCAGCGAGACTTTATGGGTGGCCAGGTAAGGCGTGGGAGCCCTCAGTCCAGGAGGGGAGAGAGATGAAGATGGGACACCAGCAGAAATAAACCTCTGGGACCCTCAGACCAGAGTGATGGGAGATGAGAATGGCACAGGGATACAGTATGGAAATCTCAGTGGGGGAGGAGAGGAGGAATAGTGACAGATCCAGGAGGGACAGGCTTTGAGGCCTTATATAGAGAGGTGGCAATGCCCCTCCTCTCTGTAGTGGTCAGTGCAGCTCCGTCCTACACCTAGCATCACTGTCCCCTACCCACTGGCTTCAGTGCCAGCGTTTTTGGGTAAGCTTCCTCCCATAGGACTCTAATTTGGTGCTGGGTGGGAGGCATTAGCAGGGAAACGAGAGGTTCAGGCTCCCATGCTGTGCAGGAGCTTTGACTCAGAGGAGCCATTGTTATATTTGCTTAAGTCTGGAATTATGCAGTACAATATATTTTCCAAATAATTAACTAATAGGATTCAAATCTAGATATTTTCAAGCTGGGTAAAAGCTACTTCTATTTAAATATTACAGACCCCTAGAAGTTAAATTACCTAGCATGTCAACATTATTATGGCATATGTTATGTTATTATGGCCTGTCAGTATTTAGTTAAAGCCTGTCAGAAGCTTTAACCATGCACTATAAAATTAGATGACGTGGGAGGAGACTAGTCAGAAAATCAAATCAGGAAGTGGGACATAAGGGAGAGGGTCATAGTGCTGATGTAACACTTATTTCATGTTACATTCTCTCGTGATACACCATGCATTCAGAGGCTTTGCAGATTGATTGTTAAAAAAAAACCTTTGAGAATGACCTGCATCGGCTTGATGTGAAATGTCAGATATCAGTTTAATCCGGGTGTAATGCTGTCCAAGAACAGTAGGATTCCAGGCCTGGCCAATAAATAGTGGCAAGATGCCTGGGCAATGGTTATATGGCCTATACTTAGAAAGCTGTCATAAACCTTGACATTTGACATATCTGACATGGAAAGAGTGTTTGATAGAGAACTATGTCATTGATATGGCTGCTTTGGTCCTAATTAACCTTTTTAGCACGTCAAGCATGAGTGATAAATTAAGCATGGTCTGTGATAAGGTCGGGAGGAGGCAGGACTGTATCAACAGGGTTTAAAGCTGTTGGGTTTATAAACAGCGACCGGCGCAGTGCTTTTTTAACCTACACATTAAGGCTTCTTATCATGCTCAGTCCAAAGCTTCTGCAGAGAATCTCACAATATCATAACCACTGGTCCATGATTTCAAAATGGGAGTGGACTGGAAAAAGTGCAATTAATTCTACTGGCAATGCAGCCAAAGCAAAGCACAGTTATATTTGTCGGCTACAAGAGTCATGCATACTATATGTGAACAAGACTGCAGCCTATATCGTACTGTAAAACTGATACCAAGACAATTATAGCATAACATAACAGCAAAAGGTTTTAAAACGAGCCAATGTGACATGGAAATATGATGGGACTTCAGTGCAAACCAGTGCACATTGTCTTGATATGATGTGGAAGCCTTTAATTAAGAACATGCTCTCGACTTAGGTGACTGTTTTCATAATTCAGTTTGAAGTATGTAGCCTTTCTTGGTAACAGACACCCATAGCTCAGTTGGCCCATTTATAACTCAGAGTGGGCTCCAGCAGTAAATGCTAGGCTTAGGGAAGTATCATGTGGGTCTGCTACAAAGAGCACACAAAACCATTTGGAATTGCCAGGGCCGGGCGAGAGTTCACATCACACAGGCGATTTAGACATGAGGTCACAGCAGGCAGGAAAGAGACACCGGGGGGCCACTGAGATGGACAACACTGACACCTTCTGGTTCCACAGGGCTATCAAAAACCCGAGCCTGCACACACACACAGTCATACTCACACACTCACACACGTCAACAAGTCAAAAGGCACATTAGACAGTAGCATAACTCTTGTCTCTGAGGGGAAGATGGAGTCTTTGCAGTGGATCATGTGACAGCAAAAATTCTCAGATGTCTTCCCTTCCTCTTTTGAATAGACACAGGAAAGCACATTAAAAAGCACTGCAAATGACAAAGGGGCCTCTGGGAAAAATAAATAAATAAAATCCAAAAAATTGTATGGTTCCATTTATAAGAATTGTTTTTCGATTATCATTTAAGTTTTTCTTTATAATCACTGGATTTGTATAACAAATAAGTATAAGTTTTATCATCACTTAATTGTTAAGCATACTAAAATACACTTATGTGTACTTAAAATATAAAAGAACAGTAGTAATTACATTTAAAGCACATTAATACCTTATGTACTAAATTTAAATATGAATAAAGCGTATTTATTTAGTGTTTTAATGTACTGTCTTAAAGTATTCTTTTTAAGCACACTTTCATCATTTTCATCACCACATAAATACCATACCATAAAAACCATAAATGCTCCTTGTGTATTTCAAATTTGTTTTTTTTTTTTACATTGCAGGATAAATAGAAATATGGCTTGACATATTCAAAGCTGATTTTAAGTAAATGAAGAATGATTTGAAAAGTATATCATCATATTACAGTTTAAGAAGCCACAAAAGAGTACGGTAAAGTGCACTCAGCACATTTCAAGTACATATTAAATACTGTTTAACTGCAACTTAAAAGTATTAAGTATAAAAAAGTATATCAAAAATAATACACTTTGAGTATACTAACCTTTAGTGCTTGCACAAGTACACTACAATACTTAAATAAAGTGCATTATTGTTTCATCTGGGGTATTCATTTTTCATCTTATATTTTCAGAAACATAAAGCTTGTCAAATCATCAGCACCATCAGCAAAAATATAAAATCATGGCATAGCTTTACATGAAGTGACAAAATGGTTTACTAAAAAAATCTGATTTTTGAACCATAAATAAAACCAGATTCACCAACTGTAATGAAAATGTGTATGAAATGAAATGTACTTACAGCTGTTTTGTAAAATATATATTTATTATTTACACCACAAAATGAGTCACAAGCAGGTACACATATACTCACAGACAAGAATGGTGTTTTAAATTGTCCCTGCGTAAAAATAGTGTAACACTGAACATCTACTGTACATTAATAATGGAAACGTGTTTGAAATGAAGGTAAAGGATTCTTACATACATTTTACATTTAAAAAAGTTACACAACAGTCAAGAAAACGTCTAGTTTTGTCTTACACAAGAGAGTATGAGCTGTATTACAGATTTCCTCGATGACACCTCTGCAGTGACATCAGAGTGTCTTGGCTGAACTGGTAGGTGAGCTTCTTCTTCACCTTGAAAATCTCTCCAGAGCGGGCGTAGTTCCTGAGGGCCCGGGACATCTTCTGGTACGTCATCGGCCTCTTGTTGCCTTTCCTCTGCCCCCACAGCGCTGCCACCTGGTCCTTGTTGCTGGAGGAAAAGCGGAAGACCCCAGTGGCTGCTGGGACCCAGGACACACAGTGGGCCATGCCTGGATCCTCCAGCATCTCAAACAGAAAGTGAAACAGGCGCACCTTTCTACCTGCAACCACAAAGAAGAAGAAGGAAGAATAAGTGGCATGGAGGCTGCATTTCTGTTGTCAGTGATTTCACGATAGGTTTAACACCCTTTGCACTATTTGAGCTGCAGGGGTTTGTCGTTGTATATTCAGGTGAGGGATTTGAAATGGGATCTAGCTGCAGCGGTTGATCAGGAATAAGGACAGCCAGCTGTCACACTCCAACAGTTAATAGCTGGGGAAAGAAAAGAGTTAATCATTTCCTCAAACGATTCCCAGAAAATCTCTTCTGTGATGGGGTGCCATGTAGTGGAGAGGGTAAAGATAAACACTGCGGTTATCTGATAGATATGTAAAAACAGCTATTGAGCTAAGTCATGCACAGCTCCATTGTCCTTTACAGTAAAGGGAAGGTCTCTTATTTGCTCTCTCGGTATTGTTTCCCCCAGGCTAGCGACAGGACCAATAACAGTATCTAGTGACCAAAAAAAGGAGAACTCACCACTCCCCGCCGCTGTGCTGTGATGTTTGGATGATTGCCTTGCTGGTACAAAGTTTGGCAGTGACCCATGCTCAGACAATGTGGCAGTGTTTTGGTTGAGTGTCGGGGGGGCATCGTGTGCCAACACTGGTTGAAGAGCAGGTTTGATGCTCTAAATGAGATGATGAAGATCAACGGTGGAATACCAGATTGCTAAATATTGAATAGCCCGTGCCACTTAGAGTATATGCACATATTTTTTTAAGCGTCTCAAACTGAAAATGCTGACAACAGTGTCTTGGTACTTACAAGTGGCTCACAGCAAGTCCAGGGCTGCTCAGAAGATGTTTCATCCACAGGGAAACTTCTTGTCCAGTTCACTTCGCCTTCATCCACTGGGAAAGCAAAAAGGTGCTGAAATACTAAGATCTAACAGGATGTAATAGCACAATCATTTGCTTTAATTTAACCAACCTTTCCTCTTAGGATCCGCTGCAGCATTTTGTCTATAGTACTCCTCTAGGAAATCCAAGATCACCTCCAGATCAGTTTGGTTTTCCTGGAAGGAATTCTGATAAAGATACACAACATTCAATGAATTTGCTGATACAGACATCTTTGCATTTTTCCACATGTCATGTGATCCTCGCGATAAGTCCCCTCTTTACCATCATTGCTGATGTTGATTCTATGGTAGTGTAACCTAAGTATTTCACAAAGGCGCATCAGAGACTCAGTGCAGGGAGACTCTGAGCCACGCTTATTATACTCCCTGAGGAGCGCGTTTTCTTCTTGACGCCGCGTGTTTTCTACCCAGGCTTCACAGGAACAATGACCACCATCCGACAAA